>SKCR01026836.1:0-177720 GCA_019454045.1 Zanthoxylum bungeanum | reverse complement strand
TAATAACATACGATCTAGTTCTTTTGAATAGATTTCGCCGCAAGATAGACATATACCTAAAGGGCATGCGTAGCCATTATTAGAACCTGATCTTAATGAATTTGGTTTAAATTAATTAACATAAACATATAGTCAATTAGTTTAAATTGAGTATTTCTACTTGACCATTGAAAGAGGCTTGTAGATAGTTTATTGTTCTAAGTTAGTAATTCATAACAACTCAATTGAATGAAAAATTACATGAACTCATTGTTTGTGTACTTAGGTGAAATTACAACTCTAGGTTCTTTTCGCACATAAAGTTATCTCCACTAATAGTTTAATTTAAGTTAAGTAGGTTAGTCTTGATATTAATAAGATAAATAATAAGTATTTGTAGGTATGATATCCGATATTCTGTCACTATATTACTTGAGCGATATGTTGCTTGCGTGTTAGATATAAAATCGCGATCATTTTTTGGCGTTGTTGTCGGGGACTTAATTTATTTTTCTTTATTAAAATTATGACAACTTTACTTGCTTAGCTAGACACCCCTCTTTTTTTTTTAATCTTTCTTTTGTTTTATTTGATTTTCAGGCATCCTGAACGACCAACAACTTGAACTACTAGAAGTAGCAACGCCAATCCCAATTCGGGACCAGACGAAATCAATCATTGATAGACTCATATCATGTATCGTCCCACAAATCCCTTAGGCCAACGCATACGACATCAAGACATGTATCCAAATGATACAACAATAAGTGCAGTTTGGGGGTGGCCGAATGATGATCCCGACGCTCACGTACGTAATTTTCTAGAAATCTGCTGCACGTTCAATTTCAATAGAGAGGCAAAAGAAGCAATCCGCTTGTGAGTTTTCCCATATTCTTTGAGAGATCGAGCTAAGGCATAGCCTTAGTCATTACCAGTAGGATCTATCACCACGTGGGTAGCCTTAGTCATAAAGTTCCTCGCAAAATACTTCTCTCTCGCAAGAAAAACAAAACTGTGTAATGACATCACTTCATTCACGCAATATGACTGAGAATCCTTATCAAAGCGTGAGAGAGATACAAGGACCTGCTTCGTAAGTGCCCACATCATGAGATAGCTAAGTGGCTGTAAGTACAGACCTTCTACAATGGACTCAAAGGGATTATGAAGACCACAGTTGATGCAGCAGCTGGAGGTGCTTTAATGGCCAATGATGAGCATGTAGTATGGGAGCTACTGGAAGAGATGGCCAATAACAACTCCTTATGGCCCACTTAATGAAGTATTCAGCACCAAACAGCAGTAGTCAATGGGTTAGAGCTAAATATAACTGTGAATGTTAAGTTAGATCAAATATGCAAATATCTAAAGCTCATCGGTTGGCAGGTTGTGAACAATGTTGGAGCTACAAGTGCATGATATACGGAACAACAGAATAGAGAGCTCTACGCCCATATGGTGAGTATGTTAATTATGTCAATAACTATAACAGACAGGACCATAACCTATACTCCAACAGCTATAACCATGAGTGGTAGAAAAATCACAATTTTGGATGGAAGAACTAGTCCCGGCCAAGGCTCAGGTTCGGAACCGGAACCGAACCAGTTGGAAGCGGATGGTTCCGATTCCAGTCGGTTCCGATTCCGATTCTGAAACCAGAACCTAAAATTTCAATTCGGTTAGGGTTCACCCCTGACCGAACTGAAATTGAACCGTTGGAACCGTTGCCCCCAATGGCTAATAGCCGTTGGGCTAGGGCAGGGAGCAATGTATAAAAAAAATAAAATTAAAAATCGTAAATTACTAAATTATCCTTAATAACATTAATATAACGGCTAGTTTTAGGGACATTTTAGGTATGACAAAAAATTATAAACTCTATAAATATAGGTTATTTTTCATTTATTCAACAGACCAATTCTCAATTCTCTCAATTCTACAATTCTCTCATTTACATTTTCTCATTCTCAATTCTCTCATCTATTATCTCTCATTCTTTATATTTTCTTTAACAAAAAATGGCAAGTTCATCTGAGAACACAATGTCAAATGTGCCAACCTAAGAGAGCGACCCTAGTATCGGTTCACATAGAAGAGAAGTTAAGTCTCGTTCCTCTGATATTTTCAAAATTCATTTTCATTTAATCGACACTGAAAATGAAGGTACAAGAGCAGTATGCAACCATTGTGGGGTTTCTTATAAATTTACCGGTGGATATGAAAATTTGATCAAGCACTTGCAAAGACATCATGTCGTTGAAATAAGACTTTATACAATGCAAACTCAAATGGCCATGTACGCATCGTCTAATAGAGGTATGAGTTCTTTAGATTTATTTAAATATTCTGATGCTAAAAATAGAGAAGAATTTTCTAAATTAACTTGTATAGCATATCTTTCTTTAAGTTTTGGTGAAAAAATTATTTTTACTAATTACGTTCATAATGCTTTAAATCCTGTTGCTTGTAAAATGACTAGAAATACAACAAAACGTCACATTTTTAAATTATACAAAGATGGTAAAATTATTTTAAATGAAATATTTAAAGATATTAAAGGTCGTCTTTCTATTTGTTCTGATATTTGGAGTGACCATTGGCAAACACACACATACATGGGTGTGACTTATCATTGGATTGATGCATCATGGAACATGTAAAAATGACTTATTGCATTTAGAGTTTTTGATGAACAACATACTGCACAAAATATTTATAGAATGATGAAAGTAATTTTTGATAAATATGGTTTGTTAGGTAAAATTTTAACAATTGGTTTTGATAATGCATCTGCAAATACTGCATCAATTAAAGATTTAACATAAATATGCCAACCAAATTTGGGGAGTCAATTTTTTCACGTTCGTTGCATATACCATGTCCTTAATTTATGTGTTCAAGATGGTCTGACTAGTTTGGCACATATCATTGATCCTATTAAGAATGCACTTAATTTTATTTGGTCATATTCTCAAGTTAGGAGAGAATGAGCCAAGTTTTGTAAATTAAATGATATTAAAGCGATAAAATTTTCACGATATGTTCCAACGCGTTGGAATTCAACTTATTTTCTTTTATGTCAAGCCTTCTAATACAAAGATCATTATTTGTTTTTTTTTCTCAACATTTTCAATATATCACAGTGTTTCCTAGTCAAGGGATGTTTGTGAAATTTTTTTAGAAATTTAAAAGAATTTAATGATACTACAAATATTTTTAGTGGAGTTTATTATCATACAACACATTTATTTCTTGTTGAAAGTTTGAATATTATTGGTACCCTATATAAGCATGTTGAAAGTTCTGATCCTAATGATATTGTTTTGCTTGAAGCTATTGTTGTTATGAAACGAAAATGGTTGAATTATTTTAGAGACATTCCATTACTTTATCTTATTGCCGCAGTTTTTGATCATAGATTTAAATTAGAAAGTTTGAATAGTGCATTACAAACTTACAATGGATATTTAGAAATATATATGAAATTGATATTACAACAATAATAGCTAAAATAAAATTTGATTTAATAGAATTATTTAATGATTATGTTAGAAGATATAACTTATAATCAGTAAGACAATCTAGTAGTAGTGAACCTGTAATACAAACAATACTTAGCGTAGGTGATCGTTGGTTACTACAACGAAATAAAAAATATAGGGATAATACGACTAACAACCCGGAATTAGATAATTATTTATCTACTAATTTTGAGTTTCCTACTGAAAGTTTATTGAGTAAATATTTTCAAATCCTTGACCGGTGGGACCGATATCAAAATATATATAATGTATTATCAATTATTGCTAGAGAGTTACTGGCAGCATCTGTTTCCACCGTTGCGGTTGAGCAAGCTTTCAGCATGGGAGACAATATATTGGAAGTGAGACGGTCTTCATTACATCCAAGCACTTTAGAAGCAATGACATGTGTGGATGATTGGACCCAAGCTGATCTGAGGCAACAAGAAGATGCCCCTGATGACTTTGAAGACTTGTTCGACAATGCATCTGCAAGTGCAAGCGGAACATGAGCTGAGAGATCAATATAACTGATAATGATGATTGAAAATGATTGATCAACAAGTAAATAATTGTAAATTTCAATGGGGAACTATCTTAAAATTATAATGAAATTACGTGAGCTTTGATTCCTCTCATCCCTGGAGGATACATTGGCAACTTAAGTTTTTAAAAATTTAAGTTCAAGCTCTTTAATTTAATAATTCTATTTTTAATTTTATGTAGTTAAGAATTTTATTTGTAATTTAATGTAATCTAAATAAATTCATAATTTTAAATAATTTTTTATCTCATATTTTTAAAATTTGAAAAAAATATTTTGTTCCAATTGGAACCGGCTGGTCCGGTTCCGGTTCTAGTCCGGTTCCGGTTCCACACTTGTGGAACCGGGAATTGACCGATTCGGTTTCGGTTCAGAACCGAACCGGACCAGTAGCCGGGTCTAGTAGAAAAAGCCTGGTTATAGTGCGAATCCTAAGTCAACTCAGTGGTTTTGTCTCAAAAATTGAGATTCAATTGGTCAAACCAACCTATATATCTCAAAAAAGCTTTGTATTTGCCTATTGAGCTCAATATGGTATGAATTCTCGTTTTCTTTATCTTTTGACTCACCTACCCTTTAAGGTAGCGTTTCTCCTTATGGTGGTCCTAACACTCGCCCATTGGTAGCTTCATGCTTATTGATTATAGGTGGTTTATCTTTTTTTTTTCAAAATATTTTTCTTTTTTGATCTTTTCATCATTTTTTCTCAAGATTTTTTTTTATGCTCTAGCCATACCATATATAATAAATAATTACAAACAGAGACATATATCTAAGCAAACGGTCATTCATCATCAAATAATTTCCTCAATTAGTCACTATGTCAACTACTTAGGCTCTTACTGCTAGAAACCTACTTGTAAGTGTTTGCGAGTCTAACCTAGATCACCTACTCAAGGCATTGGATACAAGTTAATTGGGAACTTACGTTTTCTAAGATTTCTTCCTAAAACAAACAACTCATCATTAGACTATGTTGCACTACCTATGACAACAGTTTTTTTCAAGTTTTATTTAAATAGTAGGAACTAACACTAATATACACACACCGACAAAATTAAAACGTGTATTATCTTCAATATAAGATAAGTGTAAATAAATAAAAAGTGAGGAACAACACTATCGTGCATGGAGTTGATCAGGTTCTTGCTGGTCAGACAATGACTAAGCATGTTGTATGGGTTGCGCTAGTACTTGTATAAATACACATGTAACTACTGCACACACAAATAAAACAAAATGAAAGTATATAAAATAAAAAAAAATGCATGGGTTTCCTCCCATATAGCGTTAAGTTTAACGTCTTCAGCCAGACGGTCTCCGAAGATCTTCCTTCAAGGAGGCTTCAATGTGGCTTTGGATGTCATAGATAAGACAATGACATGTACATTACTGTGCAATCCCCTCTTCCAAAAATCAGACGGCAAATAGAATTATTTTCCACTCAGTGCCCATGCACATTTTTCAGTCTTTTAGCCTTATAGGGACTTGAAAGGATTGATAGACTGTCATGAAGTCACATATGATGCTTGACTTTGAATTATTGTGCCATTATGTCAAGCTTATGGGCGGTATCCATGATGCTAACTTTTCCATGTTGTGATGTGTCCCATTGTGTCATGAGATTTTCTGTAAACTTATCGGATTGCCTAAAAGTAGATCCGGCCAAGGTTGTGATTCTGAACCCTACTCGAACCGGAATCGAATTTTACCAATTCGGTTAGGGTTCTTACCCAAATCGAACTGGTCGGTTCCAGCAGCGGTTCCTACAATTCCATCGATTTCTACAGTTCTGGTTGGAACCAAGTTGGAACCATTGGGTTCCAACCCATCCCTAATGGCTAGTAGCTGTTGGACTGGGGTAGGGAGCCCAACGACTCCCTGCCCCAACGTTATAAAAAAATTGGGGATTTCCCAAATTACCCCTAATAACATTAATAAAATGGTTAATTTTAGGGGCATTTTAGGTATCACAAAAATATTCTAAAAATATAACTAGGGTTAATTAAAGGATCAACAGGCACTGATAATGATGATTGATAATTAAAGAATTTTAAAATTACGATGGGGAAATTTTAGGACACGCTTTCCTTGCGCATTGAAAACGCCTCAGGCACACGGATCAGACTTGTAAATTTTTTCTTCCCTTCCCTTTAAGTGGCCGAATGCAACTAGTACCACCACTGAAATTTACTTCTGTTTTAAATAAAATTCCAGCCCCAAACAGCCCCAGAACAGTCCCCGAATAGCCTCAAATAGTCGCACACAAAATGGATTGTTTTGGACCTGATTCGCTCTCTGCGCACTGTCGAAACAGCCCTTGAAATGTGTGGACAGTGGCTGTGTTTCAGTTCTGATTTTTCACTTGAAAACAGCCCCAACACAGCCCCAAAACACCATTATATGTTCCCCAAAAATTCTGGATTAAAACGAAACCAAACCGAGTTCCGTTTTACCAAATGAGGGGGGGCAGTAAATAAAAATAAGCCTCACTACCGAGTACCAAACAAGAAAAAAGATGAAGATGATTATTTGTTTGACACTACAAAGTCTTCCGAGCTATATCTCATTACCAACGAAAATTAGTGTGGGCTAGACTCACAAAATAATCCCTAAACGATTTAGAGATTGAAACACACTTGTATTTTTATTTTTTTTACTTCTTATTCTTTCTTTTGTCTATCTCAACTTTTGAGAGAGAATAAAGAATAAGAAGATGGAGGCTAGGGTTAGAATGAATTGTTTAGTAAAAAGAAATTTTTTTTTCTTTTATACTTAGGTTTATTTGTTTCCAAAACAAAAGAAACCTTTCCCTTTTCCACCAAGCCAAATTCGGCCAAGGCATGTGTAAATTAGAATTTTTGTAACATCAACATTAACTTTCCATAATAGAAAGGATGTTACAAAAACAAAAGATTAATTCATATTAAAAGAGTTGTAACTTCCAAATAAAGTCCAAGGGTTTCCAAAACCCAAAATTTGGAATTTACACAATTAACCTTTACTTAATTATATCATATATAATTAAATGCCAAGTGTTAATTATCATATAATTACAAAAATTATATATTAAACTTTTAACATATAGTTTCAAGAGTGACAAAATAATATTATTAATCATATTAATAATATTTATACATTTGTGAGTATATAATTGGATTGTCCAATTATACTAAATCCGCTATAGTATATCGAGCTAGTACGGGAACCAAATGGACCTACTGTTCCGAGCTCCAATAATCTCGAAATATTAATTAAGCTCTTAATTAAATATTCCAAATTATTAACTCCGGGTTATTCCACTAAAAACCTAAAGCTGCACTCTCTTTTCCGCAGATAGTATATTAAGCCGAACCAAGTCGGTGTCCATCGATATAGTCACTACATATAAATTAACCCTTCACGAGTATCTCGTAATTAGAGTTGGGTCATAATATCTGTTATACCCCTCTAATTATTTTTACCTTAAGTACCATTGATTCTCTGATGAACGATTTATTCATAACCATTATGAATTTTAATCTTTCTATTCGTAATAGAAAGACTTGAGCGCTCTAACCGTTCAAGTACCAAACCAACCCTTAAGAAAGATACTCATCTACTTCTCGCAAGAAGGAGTGAGCTCCATGTCTATGTAAAACGTCCCCAGCTACACACCAGACCATGCCCCCAAAGTACGTAGCTATTGGTCGGGACTGCTACACCAACCTCACCTTGTAAATCAAAGGACATAGTCAGCCATGCATGAGTTCGTGGTACACTCAAGATTAAGATCAATCCATATATGACCATCTAGTTGATCGAAATGAATTTCTTTATTTAACGGATATATAAGAAATTTATTTCTATCTGGGTCCAGTCCTATATGATCACATCATACAAGGTGCCTCCATTCTCATGTCTCCACATGGACGATCTCGGATCAATGTCGCCATACAATTATAGAATGGACCGCAGCTATAGATAAACCACAAACAAAGTACCCATTTTGTTTGCTCTCTATGGACTATTTTAGATTACCAACTTCAGAATTAAATCCTCTTGTGTATGCCACTCATACACTAAGTCTGAAGGTACATGTGTAATCTAGGGTAATGAAGATAATTTACAATATGTGAAAATTAAACAAACACTTTGATAATTGAATAATGCGTCATTTTATTTCATAACATATAAAACAGTTTACATTACATGATGCTCTAGGGCATATACTCCAATAGAAATATCTTAAAATTATAATGGAACTACGTGAGCTTTGAATCTTCTCACCCCTGGAGGATACGTAGGCAACTTAAGTTTTTAAAAATTTAAGTTGAAGCTCTTTAATTTAATAATTTAATTTTTAATTTTTTTAGACAAGAATTTTATTGTAATTTAATGTAAGTTTATTATATAAATTCAAATTCATAATTTTAAATTAATTTTTCAATCTCAAATTATTTATTTTAAAAAAAAACCTCATGGAATCGGAACCGGAACCAGAATCAGAACTGAACCGGACCGGTGGCCAAGTCTACCTAAGAGTGTAGGGTATTCTATTGGCTTGATCACTTTCTAAAGATCCTCAAGAAAACAGGCTTTCTAGCTATCATTTTTTTCTCGCCTATAGATCTAACTTCTTCATCGAATGGAAGTAGGAGTTTGTTAAAACTAGTTTTATCATTGGCTTGCCCCTTCATTTGAAATAATGCTTTCTTCTAATGGTGTCACTGGCCACAAACTCGCGGGAATTACAATAGGCTCACACAACTGCTCTTGCCTAACTCATGTTCCACTACTTCCTCCTAGATGTACTTCCGAATTTCTTCGTTTAGCTCTTCATCAGACATATGCATAATGCATGCTCTAATATTTTGACAGGACCCCAGTCTCTATATACGTCTCTACCTTTGTCCCCATTACAGTATCATTGTGAGTCTCTCGATTCCATGGATCTTCTTCAGTGTTACCTAGCAGTGTCCCTTGAGATATGTATTGGCTAGTTGTCTTATTTGGTCTTCCAGTATTTTCAAAGATGGTGCTTGGCTTTGTACCATTACTTTCAATCTAACCATATTCTTCGTGATTTCCTTGTTCAGCTCAGTAGCAAGCCTGTTCAGCTCGGCCGTCGACATAAACAGTTCCTCCATGGATGGTTTTGATTCTTGAGGAAATTCTTGAGCTTGTAGTGTGTAGGAGAGATATAATGGTTCGGTGGAATATGCAGGACTTTCACTAGTGTGTCATGTAAAATTCTGATGGTTTTGCCACCATGGATTGTAGTTGAACGTGCAATAATCACTCGGGTGGTTGCCCTCACCTATCTCACATTTCATCATTATGCTCTGAAAGACTTCAACATATATTACATTATTTCTCTCTGACGTCCACTGATAAGTATTAGCCTGGTCAGCATGCCTCATAAAATCAGATTGTGTCTCACTAACATGGGGTGTAGCATCATTTCTTATAACTCCTAGTGCCTCCATCGTCCAATGATACTCCATTAGTTCGACCACCTAGAATAAAAGGAAAACAAAAAGAATTATAACAAGAAAAAGAGATGGGTGTTTAGCTAAACAAGTAGATTATTGTCCAAATATTAATAAAGAAAAATAAATTAACTCATCGGCAACGACGCCAAAAATTTTATCGCGATATTATATATTTAGCATGCAAGCGCACGTATCGCTCGAGTAATATAGTGACTTAAAGTCGGATGTCGAACCCATATGGACTTCATATTTCTTTTATTATTATCAAGATTAACCTACTCAACTTAAACTAAACTATTAAGAAAGTGAATTGATTTGTTGATTTTAATTGAAAAATAAATAAAAAGAAAATAATACATGTTGGGAAAACCATATTGATAGAAGAACCTATATTTGCAACTTCACCTAAGCACACACACAATAAGTTCAGATACTTTTCATTCAATTGGGTTATCGTTACTAATTATTAAATTAGAACACTAAATTATTCACAAGTCTCTTTCGATGGTCATGTGAATATATTAAGAATAAATCAATTAACTATATGTCTATGTTAATTATATTAAACCAAATTCATTAAGGTCAAGTTCTAATAATGGCTATGTATGCCCTGCAAGTATATGTCTATCCTGAAGGTAAATCTAATCAACTAATAAGATCAAATGCTATTATTCCCACAACTAACCCAAATTCCCTCAGTCCAGTTCATAAGGATTTATCAAGACTATTTTATTGTTGGCCAAATAAATAAAATATGCGTTCAAGCACAGAGAATAATAAATAATTAATAACAAATCCAAAGAATAAAACTGTGCAATTAAATTAATTAAATATGCTTGAGATCCGTTACAACCCTAAATTTAATGAATTAGCTGCTCATAATATTCAATAAAAATAAGCTAATCATTAATATAAGATAAAGAAAGCATAAAAAAATAAAGCTAGAGAGAAAAATGAAGAAAGAAACTCTCATTTGCAGTATTCATCTTCAAACTCCAACTCTAGTCAACACACTTATTCTTGTCTCGCTCTAGGCATTCTTCTTTGCTCTGGAGGCTCTAAAATATATTATGAGGCTTCTTTTTAGGTTTTAAGATGAACTTGTGCTTATATAGGAGGTTCAAGGGGTATTTCCTACTTAAAAATCGAGTTTTGGACGGATTTGGGAAAATCTCCCGTGTCGCGACATGCTTGGCTCGTCACCACTCACAACTACACCGCTCTGGAAACAGCCCGAAAGTTTGTTTTGCTGGAAGACGAGGAGAGAATTACCCGGAGGGGGATAGCTATCAGAGAGAGGACAATGAGGGCAGAAGCTCCTCGCAGGCCAGACATGGAGTTCATAAAACCACCCCCGAGGCGAAGGGAATTCAAGCCGGTACCTCGGGATGACCAGGAAAAGAGAATCTCGACCTAGGTGAACCATGTGGCCGGGGGAGAGGCATACATTCCTCTGAATAAACCACTGGGGCAAATCGTCATGGAAATTGATGAATACTAAAAAGTGCATATTTATTGGACGATAAGTTAATCATTTTACACTTATAGTTTCACTAATCCCCTTAAATTGACACATTTGTGTAAATATTTTAAAGTTATGCTTTGAGTGATTTTACTGTGTTATTTTATGTTTTTGTCAAGAAAAATACTGCTCGGAAGCTCGACGGGACAAATCAGACGTGAAAAAATATATTCTGCAAGCACGTCGTAAAATCGACAAGCACGTCGTAAAATTTGCAAGCACGTCGTAAAATCGGTAAGCACGTCGTAAAATCGGCAAGCATGTCGTAAAATCTGCAAGCACGTCGTGACATGTGGAACCTTTATGTCGCGACATGTGTCCCCAACGTGGCTTCACCATTCTCTGACACGTGTCCCCAACGTGGCTTCACCATTCTTTGACACGTGTCCACAACATGCATTTGCTGGTTTGGGCGGCGGATTTGCCTATAAAAAGGAGCGTTTGGCATTAGAAATTTTCATACTTTCTTTCCTGATTCATCTGTAATCCTTGGAGAGAGAGTGTCTTGTTTGTTTATTTACTTAAAGCTTTTTGTAATGTTTTTTTCTTTCAATAATAAAAGTACGAATATGTTTTATTACAAAATGAGTAGCTAATTTCTTTTCTGGTGGAGTAAGGGTGAAGCTTTTATAATGAGAACATCGCTTTTATTATAATAAATAAATTGAAATATAATGATTAAAACGTGATTTAAATCTAGATTAATTATTGACAATATTTATACCGCCTTTATGGCTGGTTTTATCTTTATTCTGCCTTTATGGCTGGTTTTATCTGTCTACCGCCTTTATGGCTGGTTTTATACGATTTGGCCATAATTAAGTACCTTGGTATGACTTGTTATAGACAAACGGTATCACCGCCTTTATGGCTGGTGGTTTTCTATTTTTGGCATGCTTGGTACCTTGGTCGGACTAATTATTGACAGAAATGACTACCGCTTTTATGGCTGGTTCTTTAATTGGCATAATTAATTCTTGTAATAAATTAAGTGGGTATAAAAAGACAATTTATAAATTATTATAAAGCGAGATTTATAAATGTTTAAAAGACTAAAAGTGGATCCCCTAACTCCAGCATTTCCTTCTATTACTGTATTTCAACCTAAAATTCTCCAACTACTTTAACAAAGCAAACTTTTCATCCCGTACTGTTAAATATTCTATTTTGCTAAATCTCTTCTCTGTGGATCGACCCCGGACTCACCGGGTTATTTTATTACTTCGACACTCTTATACCTGGAGTAAAAGACCACTTTTCGAGCGTGTCAAGTTTTTGGCGCCGTTGCGGGGAAGTATTATTTAGTAGATAGAATATTATTTCTTATTTCTCTACTTTTCTTTTCTTTATTTTTATTTCGTATTTTTTTTTAATTTCTACATCTTATTTTTCTTTATTTGTTCTTTGTTTTTTTTGTAGACCCAACTGTCCTGATTAATCCTTGATGAACCCTTAACCCATAAATCCCACATATAGAGAGACCTTGTTCTTAATTTTTCTTGGTTACCGGAAAAAAAAAAATCAACTTAAAGGTGTTTGCTATTCATAAAAGATTTTTTGAACCATCCCCACGTAAAGATGCTCTCATAAAACTTCACGAAAACATAATTCAAGACATTGAGAAAAATGAGCGAGAGATTCAATTGAGATCAGAATTAACAGGGTTAGAGGACGTTTTTAGATCTAAATCACTGCATTTGTATTTTCCTTAATTTGTTCTTTTCATTTTCTTAGTTAATTTCTTTTCAAGTTTTGTATTTGCAATTTCATATTTTTACATATAGTTTTTTTTAAGTTGCATGAACACACTGGTCTCGAACATCTAGTGGCAGATTAAAAAAAGAGTCATCATATCACCTTCATTGTTAGTCAGAATGGCTGAAAACCAAATTGAAAATCCACCTGCCCAAGTGAAAACCCAGTTAATCAGGAAGAAAACGAGTCTCAGCATGAAGATCCTAATCACCCTAGGACACTCAGACAATTCATGAATCCCACTAGGTCAGGATCACCATCTTGTATGTTTTTCCTCCAGAAGCATCACGTTTCAATTTTAAATCAAGTGTCATCAATCTTTTACCCACATTCCATGGTATAGAATCAGAAAACCCTTATCATCACCTAAGAGAGTTCGAAGAATTATGTAACACTTGCACAGACCAAAATTGTAGCATGAATATAATTCGGTTAAAGTTTTTTCCATTTTCTTTAAAGGATAAAGCTAAAATTTGGCTACAAATCTTAGGTCAGGATCTATTAGAACATGGGATGATTTACAAGAGCATTTCTTAAAAAGTTCTTTCCCCCTCATAGGACAAATTCTTTAAAGAGAAGAATCACAACATTCACACAAGAGTCGGGGAAACACTTTACCAATGTTGGGAGAGGTATAAAGAGATGTTAAATATTTGTCCACATCACGGGTTTGAAACATGGAGGTTAGTTGCCCAATTCTACGAGGGTTTACACCTCAAGGTAGACAAGTAGTGGAGATGATGTGCAATGGTGAGTTTAGGGACAAAGATCCGAAGATGCACTAGATTACCGAGAGCACATAACAGAGAATACACAACAATGAGATACAATTGGTACATATGAGTCATCTGTTAAAACACAGCCATCTGGTAGAGGTATGTTTAACCTTAGGGAAGACCATGACCTTGCTGCAAAGTATGCATTCTGTCTAAAAAAATTGAGGCTTTAGAAACAGGGAAGAGGGATCATGTCAAGCCAGTTCAGGAAATCATATATCAAATTTGTAGTTCAAATGAACATGTCACAGAAGTTTGCCCATCCATACCAGCCCTGAAAGAATGTCTCATGACCAAGTCAGTTCCATAAACACATTCAATAGACCAAATCCAAACCCATACTCACAGACCTATAACCCTGGTTGGAGAAACCATCCAAATTTCAATTGGAGGAATGATAACCAAGCACAACCTTCACACCAACCTCCCCAGTTTCACCAGAATTTCCGAAACTCCCAGAATTATGCACCATATATCCCACCACCTAAGAAAACCATTGAAGATAACTTGAGTGCATTCATGGAAAAACAAGAAACCATCAATACCCAAATGCACAAATGATGAATGATTTGGAAAGAAACTTTTGATTTAAAATCACATCTGCTTGGGCCATTAAAGAGAAAGGTAAGTTTCCCGCACAACCTTAGTCAAATCCCAAAGCCATCAAAACCCTCGTGAGGGTAGTTCTGGAAGTCAACACTTAGACCAAGTCAAATCTATTATTACTCTCGTAGTGGTAAGACCATCCACAGACCTATTCTTGAACCTCGTGAAACTGAGGAAAAATCAGAATCAGAGGGTAAGGAAGGGGTTGATGAACCATTACCCGTCGTTGATAATAATAGTTTTCTCATACACCTCCATTTCCTCAGGCATTAAAAAACAAAGAAATTGAACCATTCCCCAGATATTTATGAAATATTCAAACAGGTAAAGGTCAATATCCCTTTGTTTGATGCCATTCAACAGATACCATCTTATGCCAAATTTCTGAAAGATCTGTGCACCGTTAAAAGAAAACACTAGTAAGAAAGAAAGCTTTTCGAGCTGAACAGGTAAGTTCATTCTCTCAACTAATAATACATTAAAATACAAAGACCCTGGTTGTCCAACTATTTCTTGTATTATTGAAATCAAAACATTGAACATGCTTTTCTTGATCTTGGAGCTAGTGTAAATTTACTGCCATTTTCGGTTTACCAGCAACTTAATATCGGTGAGATGAAATCAACCTCCAACTACCCTTTTACTTTATGATAGATCAGTTAAGGTACCAAAAGGAATTGTGGAAGATGTGTTATTGCAAATCGATAAATTCGTATATCTGTGGATTTTATTGTTTTAGAAACACAACCTGTGGCAGAGAGTTATAAGCCAATCCCTGTAATACTTGGTCGGCCATTTTTAGCAACAGCTAACGCTTAATAAATTGCAGGAATGGAATCATGAATCTTTCTTTTGGCAACATGACATTAGAGTTAAATATTTTTAACATGTGCAAACAGCCATATGATGAAGATAATGAAAACGAAAGTGCAGAATCAATTGAACCTATTGTGGATGAGCATATTCAGGGGAGTTTATCTGATCCCATGAAATTTTTTACTGCTAATTATGTTGAGTCAAGTGCACAAACTAATTCAGATATTACTAATGATTTTCTACTTGACTCTATTCAGGTATTGGAAGACGATGAAGAACTGGGAACACTGGAAAGAAGAAACATGAAGAAGCACCCAATTTGGAGTTAAAAGCTTTGCCAGAAGGATTAAATATGCATTTCTAGAAGATAATCAAACTTATCCTGTGGTAATTTCTTCTTCTCTCACAAGCGATCAAGAAGGTAAACTTTTAAATGGTGTTGAAAGAACATAAACTGGCAATTGGATGGACTTTAAAAGATCATAAAAGGTATTAATCCATTAATTTGCATATATCGAATACATCTAGAAGAATGCTAGGATATATCGTCAACCCCAAAAGATTAAACCCTCACATGAAAGAAGTAGTAAAAACTGAGGTCCTTAAATTCTTTGATGCAGGCATTATCTATCCTATTTCTGATAGTAAATGGGTAAGTCCTACCCAGGTTGTACCTAAAAAGTCTGGAATCACTGTTGTAAAAAATGATAAAGGGGAATTAATCCCAACTCGCATTTCATCTAGTGGCGTATGTGCATTGATTATAGAAAATTAAATGACGCAACTAGAAAAGATCATTTCCCTTTGCCATTTCTCGACCAAATTTTAGAAAGAGTACCTAGGACACCCTTATTATTGTTTTCTTGATGGTTACTCAGGTTATTATCAGATTCCCATTGCTTTAGAAGACCAGGAAAAGACACATTCACATGCCCCTTTGGAACATTTGCATTTAGAAAAATGCACATTGGACTTGTAATGCACCTGCAACATTCCAATGATGCATGTTGAGCATATTTAGTGACATGGTTGAACACTATTTAGAGGTCTTATGGATGATATAACTGTCTTTGGAAATTCATTTGATAATTGCTTGACTAATCTGGAAAATGTTTTGAAAAGATGTAAAGAAAAAATGACTTGTGTTAAATTGGGAAAAATGCCATTTCATGACTGATTCAGGAATTGTTTTAGGACACGTTGTGTCGTCTAAAGGTATTGAGGTTGACAAAGCAAAAATAGAGGTCATTTCTAAATTACATCACCAAAAACAAGTCAGGGACATTCATTCTTTTTAGGACATGCATGATTTTATAGGAGGTTCATTAAAGACTTCAGTACCATATCCAGACCCTTATAACCTCTATTAAAAGATGCAACATTTGAATGGACAGAAGAATGTCAAAAATCATTCCAAAAATATCAGTCTTTTGACTTCTGCTCCTATTATGCAATCCCCTGATTGGTCATTGCCCTTTGAGTAATGTGTGATGCTAGTGATTATGCAGTTGGTGCAGTTCTAGGGCAGAGAAAGGAAGGAAAACCGCATGTGATATATTACGCTAGTAGAACATTAAACAGTGCACAAATGAATTACACTACCACAGAAAAAGAACCTATTTGCTGTAATATTTGCATTGGATAAATTTCGATCATATTTAATCGGTTCTTCACTGTTGTTTACTCTGATCATGCTGCTGTAGATATTTGATGTCTAACAGGATGCCAAGCCAAGATTAATACGGTGGATTTTATTGCTTCAAGAATTCAATATCACAATCAAAGATAAAAAGGGGGCAGAAAACGTGGTTGCAGATCACTTATCGAGACTCACAAACGAGTCACTAATCGATACCACTCCTATCAATGACTCTTTCCCCGATGAATTTTTATTTTCGGTAAATGTAATGCCTTGGTATGCTAATATTGTCAATTTCTTGCGACATGAAAGATACCCCCACGATGGAGCCAACAAGATAAGAGGAAATTTTTGACCGAAGTCAAAAGATTCTAACTGGGATGATCTTACTGTTTTTAAATGCTGCCCTGATCAGATTTTCAGACGATGCATACCTGACAGTGAGATAAGTGGTGTTATTCAATTCTGTCATTCAGAAGCATGTGGAGAAGTCATTTCTCATCTAAGAAAACCGCTGCAAAAAATCTTGTAGTGTGGATTTTATTGGCCCACCATTTTTAAAGATACATACACTTTCTGCAAACTTGCGAAAATTGTCAAAAGTTGGGATCTATTTCAAAAAGAAACATGATGCCTTTAATCCATCATTGTCATCGAAATATTTGATTGTTGGGGGATAGATTTCATGGGCCCATTTCCACCATCCTTTGGATTTTTATATATTTTAGTTGCAGTCGATTATGTTTCAAAATGGGTCGAGGCAATCCTTGTCGGAACAATGATCACAAACTGTGATCAAATTTTTAAAAGAAAACTTGTTGAGTCGATTTGGAATTCATCGGGCCATAATAAGTGATGGAGGTAAACACTTTTGTAATAGACCTTTTGAATCTTTAATGAAAAAGTATGGAGTCACACACAAAATTTCCACCTCTTATCACCCTCAGACAAATGGACAAGTAGAATTAGCAAATAGGGAAATTAAACAAATTCTACAAAAAAGGTTAACCCAAATCGCAAAGATTGGTCTCTTCGACTAACTGATGCACTTGGGCATATCGAACAGCTTTCAAACATCCTTGGGTATGTCTCCCTATCGTCTAGTTTATGGAAAACCTTGTCATTTGCGTGTAGAACTTGAGCATAAAGCATTTTGGGCTATTAAAGCATTTAATTAAAACCTTGAAAAAGCTGGTCATGAACGTAAATTGCAACTAAATGAAATTGAAGAGTTAAGGAATGATTCATATGAAAATACGAAAATTCTTAAAGCCAAAACTAAACCCTTTCATGATAGTCGAATTTCCCGAAAAATATTTGAAGTTGGTCAAAAGGTTTTGCTTTATAATTCTCGTCTTCATTTATTTCCTGGAAAGTTAAAATCCAAATGGAGTGGCCCATTTTTGTGAAACAGTTTACCCATACGGGGCTATTAACATTGAGAATCCTAGGGACGGTGATGTATTTAAAGTAAATGGACAGCGTCTGAAACCCTTTTTGGAGTACTCAAAATTTCAAGAAACTTTTTTCCTATCAGACCCAATATACCTTGATTGATGTAGTTTCTTTCATGTTCTGTTTAATATTTCTGTAATTTCCATTGTTCTTAGTTTTATAGTGTTCTTGTTGTTTTATTTTATCTCACACCCCGGTAAAGCAGCGATAACGGTACTCCGTGACTCAAGTCGGTTATTTCAGTTTCCTAAACTAAAACTGATACCCTACAAACTAAGGTATGGAAGAAACTCTCTGCAACCCTCCATAAATATTTTCCTGCCTGCACTTCCCTGAAATGCTCTGATTAAATTTACAAAGCCCGCACAGAAAGATTGAGAATTCTTATGATTCATGTATTCCTAATGATATTGTTGGGTAATCGAAGCAAGGGTTCGTTTGGCAGGTGAGTCACCTGACTCCTTCATTCCTTACATGCCTGGTTTAGGGAAAAGCACCTATTCTAAAAAACGAAGAGCTAAACAAATGGGTGTTTTGTTATAAGTGTGCACGCTGTACGTGCAACACTCGTTGTCGTTCTTTAGGAATGGTGTCTGATAATCGTGAGGATAAAATACAATTCATTAGGGATGGACTGAGTAAGGAGCCTTTTGATGATATATCATTGACTATTGAGACGCATCCTAGTGGATATGTTCATCGTGAAATTCTCAGATTACACACACAATTTCATAAGAAAGAACAACCATACAGTCTCGGGAATCTGACTTTAAAAGACCTGTTTGCCAATTTATAAGAAAATGGGATGGGAAGCCTATCCCCGACCCATAGAGGGCGTTCAAGCCGTTTCTGGACGTAAAACCAGAGGAAGATGAGCCACAATCACAACTACCAGTATATATTATTGCATTGATTTTCTTTACTTTAAATTATTGTTTTCCTTTACTTTTTGCCGACAGTATCTAACATTTTTTGTTCACGATCTATTTTTCTGATAGTTGTCATTTTGCAGATATTAGTGCATTTCTCACTCACCCTTTTCAGGATCTATAAATTCAGCTCGTCATTTCCATTTCCTCAACACATCTAGCTAAGAGAGGCACACAATGGAGACAACTTCAAAACGACGATTCACTAATATCTGTGTATTTTGTGGAACTAGCTTCGGAACTAAACCAGAATTTGTTGAGGGAGCACGAGAATTGGGTAGAGTTATGGCAAACAGAAATATTGCACTTAGTATATGGCGGTGGCAATCTTGGATTGATGGGGTATATTTCAAAAGCTGTACAAGAAGGTGGAAGTCAAGTTTTGGGGATCATCCCAAAACTTTAACAGAAAGCCACATCATCGGAAAATCAAATGGAGAAGAATGTATTGTCCCAGGTATGTCTGAAAGACTCACTGAAATGATCAATCATGTTGATGCTTTCATTGCTTTACCAGGTGGGCTCGGAACGTTGGAAGAAATATTCACTGTTGCGTCATGGGCAAACTTGATATTCACCAAAAACCTAATGGGGTTGTTTAATGTTAATGGATTTTTCGATTTTCTTTTGTATTTCTTGAAGATGCCAAAAGAAATGGGTTTATTTCAAAATCGGTAAGGGATATCTTCTTAACTGCACACAAACAGCTGATGATTTAATTGACCAACTCTTAGCTTATGAACCAAAAATCGACCCTATTCTTTCCAAGTTGAACTGGTCTGGTAACGATCGTGGCAAAAGCGCAAAGTAAACATGGACCTTAATCTGTAATATTTAGTTATTCCACAATAACCAGGTGATATCTTCCAACTCTTTCTTTCTTTCTTTAAACATTGGGGAAAATGTCTCATTTTGGTTGGGGGGAGATGATAGTTTAGGAAATAAATAATTTTCATGTTTATGTATGTTTCATTGATGTTAGTTTTTTACTGGTTGTTTATTTTGTGTGTAAAAATATATATCCATATATATACACACAAACTAACAACAAATTTGTTTTCTAACCAGTGGAATTGTTGTTCAGAGGTGGCTGTGTAAGGAGTTTTCACTCCTGAGACGCATCTCAATATAATTCGTAACAAGTTATTTATCGTTCCTTTCTTTTTTGAATTATTTAAATTTGTGAATTCTCCATAACATTGATTAAATTTGATCTTTATATGCTCGTCTGGCTGATATTATCAACAATATGGTAACATATGACCATGGGTGGTAAGTGAAAATTTTGTAATATTCAGTTCTCTAATTTGTTAGAGGTTACACCTAAAAGTAGTGAAATTTCTTATTTTGCAAAACTGAAAAAGAAAAAAAAGAGAAGAGAAAAAAAAAGAAGAGAAGTTTGAATAAAGTTCGTTTCGTAGCCTTTAACCCGAGCAATTAAGTCGAATGGGGTGTTTTAACACTTAGTACCCTAAGACCATCTGGTCTGGGAATTACTAGCCCAAAGCTCGTTACAAGGGTTAAAAAGAAAGCTTAAGGAAATCATACACTGTTTATCTGAGATCCGAGCAATTAAGCCGTAGGGGTGTCTTAACACCTAGTGCCCTAAAACCAACTGGTTTGGGAGTCACTGGCCCAAAGATCAATATATGGATTGAAGATATATTTTAGACAATGTTTATCTGAGATCCGAGCAATTAAGCCCGTAGGGGTGTCTTAACACCTAGTGCCCTAAAACCAACTGGTTGGGAGTCACTGGCCCAAAGATCGATATATGGATTGAAGATATATTTTAGACAATGTTTATCTGAGATCTGAGCAATTAAGCCCGTAGGGGTGTCTTAACACCTAGTGCCATAAAACCAACTGGTTTGGGAGTCACTGGCCCAAAGTTCGATACATGGATTGAAGATATGTTTATAAATAAAACTTTCAGTGCCAAAAAAGGTGTGTAAACTCTAATATAATCTTAGAACAAAAATATTACACTCTTTTCAATAAATAGTGTGATATTGTGGGCCACTATATTGATTAATACCTTGTTTTATGAGTATATTGAAGAATGGTAAAAAAAAAAAGTACAGAGAAGTCATTTATTTGATTATTCAGAAAAAAAAAAGAAAACAAAATTGTTGACTTAGATAAGAATTTTTCTTCCGCTTGAATTACTAGGGACTAGTAATAAGTGGTTGGGGGTGTGATGAACTACTAAAAGTGCATATTTATTAGACGATAAGTTAATCATTTTACACTTATAGTTTCACTAATCCCCTTAAATTGACACATTTGTGTAAATATTTTAAAGTTATGCTTTGAGTGCTTTTACTGTGTTATTTTATGTTTTTGTCAGGAAAAATACTGCTCAGAAGCTCGACGGGACAAATCAGACGTGAAAAAATATTCTACAAGCACGTCGTAAAATCGAGAAGCACGTCGTAAAATCTGCAAACACGTCGTAAAATCGTCAAACACGTCGTAAAATCGACAAGCATGTCGTAAAATCTGCAAGCACGTCGTGACACGTGGAACCTTTACGTCGCGACACGTGTCCCCAACGTGGCTTCACCATTCTCTAACACGTGTCCCCAACGTGGCTTCACCATTCTTTGACACGTGTCCCAACATGCATTTGCTGGTCTGGGTGGCGAATTTGCCTATAAAAATGAGCGTTCGACATTAGAAATTTCATACTTTCTTTCCTGATTCATCTGTAATCCTTGGAGAGAGAGTGTCTTGTTTGTTTATTTACTAAAGCTTTTTGTAATGTTTTTTTCTTTCAACAATAAAAGTACGAATATGTTTTATACAAATGAGTAGCTAATTTCTTTTTGCTGGAGTAAGGGTGAAGCTTTTATAATGAGAAAACATCGCTTTTATTATAATAAATAAATTGAAATATAATGATTAAAACTTGATTTAAATCTAGATTAATATTGAAATCTTTATAACCGCCTTTATGGCTGGTTTTATCTTTATACCACCTTTATGGCTGGTTTTATATGTTTACCGCCTTTATGGCTGGTTTAATCTTTATTCCGCCTTTATGGTTTTATCTGTCTTATCATCTACCGCCTTATGGCTGGTTTTATCTTATACCTACCGCCTATATGGCTGGTTTTATATACGATTTTGGCATAATTAAGTACCTTGGTAGGACTTGTTATAGACAAACGGTATATCACCGCCTTTATGGCTGGTTTTCTATTTTTGGCATGCTTGGTACCTTGGTCGGACTAATTATTGACAGAAATGACTACCGCCGCTTTTATGGCTGGTTCTTTAATTGGCATAATTAATTCTTGTAATAAATTAGTTGGTATAAAAAGACAATTTATAAATTATTATAAAGTGAGATTTATAAATGTTTAAAAGACTAAAAGTGGATCCCTTAACTCCAGCATTTCCTTATATTACTGTATTTCAACCTAAAATCCTCCAACTACTTCAACAAAGCAAATTTTCATTCCCGTACTATTAAATATTCTATTTTGCTAATCTCTTCTCTGTGGATCGACCCCGGACTCACCGGGTATTTTATTACTTCGACACTCTTATACTTGGGAGTAAAAGACCACTTTTCGAGCGTGTCAGAAATCCAGGGAAAAGGTCTCTTGATAGAACCTGACCTCATGAGTTCCCGCCAGATAGGAGGAATAAAAAATCCTATTGCATGCATCATAATTTGAGGGGACATACGACTGATGGATGCAAAGACTTGCGGGAGCAAATGGAAGACCTGGCGCCGAATGGGTACTTGAATAATTATATTGACCATGATGTTATGACAGCCAGACAGAGAGCACATTGCCGACAGGTGAATATTATCACAGGGGGGAAGACACTGGCCGATGACTCTAACCGGTCAAGAAAAAACTATAGTCGGACTCGGGGGTTGGAAGTGTTAGAAACAAAACGGGCCTCAGAAATACAAGGTGGTCGGTCAGTGCCAATAATGTTCACGGATGAAGATGCTCGAGGGGTGAGTTTCCCCCACGATGATGCATTAATAATCAATGCAACAATCGGCGGTTCTGAGGTAGACAGAATCCTAGTGGATCCCAGGAGTGCAGTGGATATAATCTCGAAGAAGGCCTTGGACGACCTTGGTGTGGAGTATGCGAATCTAATCGACGATGGGACATACGGCTTCGGGGGCTCAACGGTCGTCCCATTGGGAATGATAGAATTGGCAATGACGATCGAAACCCGTCCCCGGACTCGGACGATTATGATAAATTTCACGGTGGTGGATTGCATGAGCAGTTACCAAGTCATTGTTGGTCGGCCTTTTATGATGAAGACAAAGGCTGAAATGTCTTGCTATTACTTAAAGTTGAAGTTCCCTACCCGGGAAGGGATTGGAATCGTGCGCGGGAGTCAAAATGTGGCTTGGAGCTGTTTTTCCACCCTCTCACGGGAAACCCTCTGCATTGAAGTGGGTACCCGAAAAGGCAAGGGAATGAAGACGGGGAAGAAGCAAGTAAGGATCCGGGTCATCGGCCAAAGAAAGTTGCCCGGCTAGGGGCAGTCGAAGAATTAGAAGTGATAGAACTTTTCGGACCTGGGAAGAGTGTAAAAATAGGGGGAGACTTAGATGAGGTCCTGAAACAGGACCTGCTGAAGTGTCTAAAGGAGTACCCGAACATCTTTACATGGGGGCACGAAGATATGCCCGGGATTGATCCAAAGTTCATCAATCATCGTTTGGCAGTAAACCCATCACACAAATCGGTCAAGCAAAAAAGAAGAACCTTTAACCAGGAACAGTGCAGGGAAATGGCTGCCGAGGTAGAAAAACTGTTGAAAGCTGGTTTTATCAGAGAAGTGAAATACCCGTAGTGGGTATCAAATGTGGTATTAGTAAGGAAATCCAATGGAAAGTGGAGGATGTCGTGGATTTCACCGACCTCAACAAAACGTGCCCGAAAGACAGCTTCCCACTACCAAACGTAGATTTTGGTGGATTCGACGGCCTGCCAGGGACTGCTAAGCTTTATGGATGCCTTTCGGGGATATAACTAGGTCAAGATGCATTATGAGGACGAGGAGAAGACGACATTTGTTACCGATCAAAGGCTTTACTGTTATAAAGTAGTGCCCTTCGGACTGAAAAATACGGGGGCAACCTTTCAGAGGCTGGTGAACAAGATTTTCAAGCCACTCATCGGCACATCGATGCTGGTATATGTTGATGATATGATAACAATGTCTAAGGAGCCAGGATGTCACGTGGATGATCTGAAGAAAACCTTTGAATTGCTGAGGAAACATAATTTAAAGCTCAACCCGGAGAAGTGTGCTTTCGGAATGGCCTCGGGAAAGTTTTTGGGGTATATGGTAAGCTCCCGAGGCATAGAAGCAAACCCGCATAAGATCCAAGCCGTTCTGGACTTAAAATCTCCCAGGACAATAAAAGAAGTGCAAAGCCTGACCGGTAGAGTGGTCGCACTCAATCGATTTATTTCCCGAGCAACCGACAAGTGCCACCACTTCTTTAAAGTCGTCAAGAAGGCAAAAAAGGAAGTCAACTGGACGCCAGAATGCGAGGAGGTTTCCTACAGTTAAAACAATACCTGACGCAGCCCCCACTTCTAGCAAAGCCATCCCCAGATGAGACCTTATACTTATATTTAGCTATTTCGAAGCATGCAGTAAGTTCATATTTGTGCAAGAGGCCGATAAAGTCCAAAGGCCAGTGTATTATGTTAGTAAAGCTTTATTATATGCTGAGACCAGATATCCAGCACATGAGCTGGTCCCTTGTCATTAATCACTGCGGCTCGGAAATTACGACCTTACTTCTAGGCCCATCCTATTGGATTTTACACCGATTATCCTCTGAGGCAGATTCTGCAGAAACCAGAGGTCTCGGGCAGGTTAATGAAATGGTCGGTAGAGTTGAGTGAACACGACATTTCTTACCTCCCAAGGGCAGCGGTAAAAGGGCAGGCTCTGGCAGACTTTGTTGCTGAATTCACAGAAACCCAAATTTTGACCGTGGGGGAAGACAATGGAGAGATATCAGTAGACGGATCTGCCAGCTCACAAGGTAACATGGCCGGAATCATATTGAAAAATGGTAAAGGTGAAGAAGTATTGTTCGCCTTGAGATTCACCTTCGAGGCCACAAACAATGAGGCAGAGTATGAGGCAATTTTAGTAGGTTTACGGTTTTGCACGGTGATGGGCGTCCATGACGTAGTTGTAAGAAGCGACTCCCAGCTGGCTATTCAGCAGCTGAAAGGAGAATTCCAAGCCATGGAGCCGAGTATGATAGCCTATTTGGCTGAGGTAAAAAGGTTGGTGGGGAAAATTGGGAACGTGCATTTTGAGCAAGTCGGTCGGGAAAATAACTGTGAGACAGACTCTTTGGCACGACTCGCATCTTTGATAAAGGCAGAAAATCCCAGAATAGTCCCTCTAATCTGCCTCCGAGAAAAAAGCGTGGGAGAGCTCGAGGTAGAAGTATTGGATATGGAAAGCAAATCTTCATGGATGCAACCAATCAGAAGATATCTGAAGACCGGAAGACACCTGAAGATAAGAAGGAAGCCGGAAAACTGAAATTTAAAAGCACCAAGTTTTCCCTGATCGAAGGGGTGTTATACCGAATGGGCTGTATGGTACCCCTTCTGAGATGTTTAGCAGAAGAGGAGGCTGACTATGTGCTCAGGGAAATTCATGCAGGAATCTGTGGGAGTCACGCCGGAGGACAATCAATTGCCTTTAAAGCGTTAAGGCAAGGGTTCTACTGGCCGACCATGCATCAGGACGGTATGAGGGTGGCCCGGAAATGCGAAGATGCCAGAAGAATGCCAATATTCACCACCAGCCCGCAGAACAGTTGACCACCCTGTCCAGCCCTTGGCCGTTCGCCCAGTGGGGGCTGGATATCATCGGACCAATGCCGAAGGGGCGAGGGCAAGCGAAATACGCCATTGTTACCATAGATTATTTCACTAAATGGGTGCAGGCCGAACCCCTATCCACAATCACAGAGAAGAAAGCTACGTAGTTCTTGAAGAAGAGTATTATCTGCAGGTTTGGAATTCCTCGGGCTGTCATCACCGATAACGGAAAATAGTTCGATAGCAAAGGCTTCAGGAAGCTCTGTGAAGATCTCCAAATCGCCCTAAGATTCACCTCACCTGCCCATCCCAAGTCTAACGGGCAGGTTGAGGCGACAAACAAGACCATTAAAGCCAATCTTAAAGCTCGGCTCGGAGCCTGCAAGGGCCTATGGGTCGAGGAGTTACCGAAAGTGTTATGGGTACACCGAACGACCTGTAAGGATTCCACAGGGGAAACTCTGTTTTCCTTATCATACGGATGTGAAGCGGTTATTCCAGCAGAGATCAGAATGACTACCCACAGGGTCCGGCATTATAAGGACAGACAGAATGAAGAACGCATCAGAAGTCACCTCGACCTGATCGAAGAAAAGAGGGAGAAGTCAGCTATGAAGACAACAATCCATCAACAAAGAATGACCCGTTTCTACAACAAAAAAGTTCGGACCCGTGTTTTTCTTCCAGGCGACTTGGTATTGAGAAGGGTCACCATGAACACTCGAAGGTCGGAGGAAGGCTCATTAGGTGCCAAGTGGGAAAGGCCTTATAAAATTATGGAGGTGGTAAGGCCGGGTGTCTATATTTTGGAACAGCTGGACGACACACGGTTAAGGAATCCCTGGAACGCCGAGATGTTGAGGAAGTACTTCCAGTAGATTTTTACTTTATTTATTTTTTAAACTCGACAGGGGTTAGGAGATCAAATAAACCCTCTCCCGAAATATCCCGCGGAGAGTTGTAGGAAGGGCAGTAGGTCCCCGAATATGAATAAAACTTTCTCTTTTCAATCAAGAAAATTTTCACTCGCTTTTTTAATTGGATTTGAAAGTCATATTCAATATTTTGGGGATGTACTCGATGCGAAAGGATGATCTGGGATCAGGAAATGCACCAAACCCGTGACACATACCAACCACATATGCTATCATAAAAATCCCGGGCAGAAGTGATCCGACCCGACTCACTTCACTTATGAGGATCAGGACTGCGTCGAGGGATGAAGTGCATGAGGGAGTACGTGAATCCTTTGTAGTAGTATCAAACTCCCGAAGCTGGAGCGTAACTACCCTATGACTTACTTTTATGAGAAATATTTCGGGATAGTAATCGCGGGGAGGGAGTGCCCCGTGAGATGACCGGCCTGGCCAGTTTGGGAAATACAGCAGCAGGGAATGTGTTCCCGCATGTTTTGCCTAACCAATGGATCTATGAGAAGCATAGCACGAGGATGCATTATGCCCTCGTGGCGTTTGCTTGCTCCAGTGTTGCCAAACATAAGAAGGAACGTGCCCTTAATGTTTCGGACACTCTTTGATCCCTACCTATTTGGTCATTCGGATCCGTGTGAAGCATAGCATAATGAAGGATTATGCCCTCGTGGCGTTTGCTTGCTCCAGTGTTGCCAACATAAGGAGGAACATGCCCTTAATGTTTCGGACACTCTTTGATCCCTACCCATTAGGTCATTCGGGTCTGTGAGAAGCATAGCACGAGGAATGATTACACCCTCGTGGTGTATGCTTGCTTCAGCGTTGTAAGGAGGAGCCCTCGAATGAAATGCAGGCTCCATAACGACCTGACGTATAGAGGAATGTGCCCTTACCATTCTAAATGCTATTTGATCCGAATCCTGGTTCGCCAGGACTCTGAATTGAAAGATTCAAAATTGTGCTTTGGAGACCTCGGACAGAACGCTGTTTTGAGGTATCCATGCTGTTGTTTACACTTGTAAAATGTTTCGGGTCGAGTCAATCCTCATTTCTTCTGATTTTATTTTCCAAAGTTTTGTTTTTGTCTTTCACGGGTCTGGCAAGGGGACGCCCATGCCAATTCAATAAAGCTTCAAAGGTTGATTCACTTCCCTTCCGAGTAAGTCCCAAGGATTAATCGGCTCGGGGCTGGATTCGTTCCGCCGAGGCCGATACTTGAGTAATCGGCTCGGGGCTGGATTCATTTCGCCGAGACCAATCGGCTCGGGGCTAGATTCATTCCGCCGAGGCCGATACTTGAGTAATCGGCTCGGGGCTGGATTCGTTCCGCCGAGACCACCTGATTAATTGGCTCGGGGCTGGATTCATTCCGCCGAGACCACTTGGTTATTCGGCTCAAGGCTGGATTCGTTCCGCCGAGGCTAGTTGTGTTTCTCTCAGCTCGGGGTCGGGTTACGTCCCACCGAGTCTGTCTTTTGGACTGGGGACATAACATTTTCCCCAGAGCAAAATGTTTCTCTCAGCTCGGGGTCGGGTTACGTCCCACCGAGTCTGTCTTTTGGACTGGGGACGTAACATCCCCCCCAGAGCCAAGTGTTTCTCCCAGCTCGGAGGCGGGTTTCGTCTCACCACAAGATCATATTCTCGGCTCGGGTCGGCCGGGTCGCGAGTGATTGTTTGCAGGGAAGCATTCGGAGCAAGTTATGAAATACAAGAAATGGAATGGATACATGTAAAAAAAAAATAATATAACAAATGTAGCTGAGAAAAGTTATTACAAAAGAAAGTGAAATATGTTCAGGTTTACACGGGGCCCCGTTCGGGTTACCCCTTATAAATCAGCCCGCTCAGGGGCAGTTGGTTCTCCCTCGATAGGCTCGGGTGACAGAGGGCTGGGCTCGGCCTCGGGAGAAGGGACATCAACTTCCACATTGACGGCCTGAGAGGCCCCGACAATTACAGCTTCGGGGGCCGGAGCAGGAGCCTCATGTCGGTTCTCTTCAGGAGCAGAAGCCTCAGGTCGGTCCTCTTCAGGAGCTGGGGGTACCGGGGTGATTGAAATGGGGTCAGGATCTATCACCTCTTCGGGAGAAGGGGGTAGCCATATTTGAAACTCCTCCTGTGATATTTCCCCTTTGCAGAAGTGGATGGCCGCATGGATAGGCCCCATATCCAGGTTGGGAAATATCATCGGGATAATCTCGGCGCAGTCCCCGACCCCCTCAAGTCTGATTGCGTCCCTCTCGGCCTCCAACTCGGCTTCCTTCCTCTTAAGATCGTCAAGGGCCCGTACCAGTTCTTCATCTTTAGCCCTCAGGTTGGATTCCACGCTGCGCACTTCCACCTGTAGGATCCTGTTTTCGGCCTAGGCAGCCTCTAAATCCTTCTTGGCAGCGTCAGCGTTTTTCCTCTCTAGAGAGGTGGCGGCCTTGTGAGCTTTATTTGTTGTGTGGACCTCGACGGCAGCCAGCTCCAGATTTTTTATGTTTTCTTCTTTACTGGCCAGCTCGGCCTTCATTTCAGTAAGTCGGTTCTGGAGCCTCTGGGCTTGGCCACCCTCGGATAAAAGGCTCAAGAGGAGATCCTTGTTCTTGGCCGCCAGATAAGTCGCCTGCCGAGAAAAAATAGAAAATCAGAAATCAGACTAAGTCATGGACTCATAATGAGAATAAGGGAAATGTGGCTACCTTGGCCATCTGGGAGCACAACAACGTAACCACATCCTCGGGAGAGAGATCTTCGTATCTCGGAATCTTCGCCGGATGGACCGCTTCGGCCATCTCGTTGATTGCCGACACCAGATGAGAAGTGGCCTCCTTGATGTCCTGACCAAGGTCTTCTACGCCAAGAATCATGGTGCCTTTTTGCTTTTTGGAAGAACCCTCCGGCACTTTCTTCTCCTTCCGAATTGGCTGCCTCTTACTCAGGAGTTGTTCCTCCTCCACCTTCCGAGTCAGCTCGGCTTCCTCTGCCCCGAACAGACGCCTCATTTTTCTAGTAGGTTTTGACGGGCTGGCAGGTCGGGTGGAGACTGTTGGCGATGCCCTGGAAGGGGGAGATAAGCCTTGGGTAGCTGACGGGACTGCATCTTCAGTCACTTTTCTGGCCTCGGCAGTTGCTGGCCGTTTTCGAGAAGGTCCGGCTCCAACATGACCGGTTTTCTTTGTTGCACCGGACAGCTGATCAAGGTATCTTGGCCTCTTCGACATTCCTGCAAAAGGCAAAGGGAAGAGAAGTGGTCAGTATCTGAATGATTTCAAGTCGTCATCATGCTAAGAAAACAAGGGGATTGGTTAGAAGGTTAACAAAAACTACATATCCGCCCCGGGACCTTCGGAGGAACGGTCCGAATGAGGCCCGACTCGACAAAGGCCTCATCATTAACCAACTTCTTCCAATGGTCGGCGTACCGCCGAGCCCAGCGTACCCACACCCGGACCTGATGAGAGACCTTGGGAGCATCCCTCCAGCAAGCTGGGAAGAGTCAAAGGAGTTAGAATCCTATCATAAAATCAAGAGCAGGAACATTAAAGGTTAGATTCCTAACCTCCCGCTCTAAAGATATCCGAGAATGAAACCTCCTCTTCGTATGATCTCAGGACCCGTCCCCAATCTCCTGTGGCCCAGAACCATAAATCTTTGAAGTTTTTTTTGGAGTCGGGGAGTTTTCCAACAATGTTTGACGAATCAGCGTAAGCAGAAAGGTAGTACCAACCATGGTGCGTTCTTGAGTTGGCCTTCAATCGATACAACCTCTTCACTTCTTCAAGAGAGGGTTCGCCGAGTCCCGCCCGACGCCAAATCACATGTAGCCCGGTCAAAATCCTCAAACTATTCAGACTTAATTGACAAGGGGCGATCTCCATCTCAGCCAGTATCCAGGCGAAATAACGTTGAATTGGCAATCAGAGTCCACACTCAAAGAAAGCCGGGAGAAGAGCCACCGAACCCTCATCGGGTTGACTAGCACGATCCAATGGACATGAGACTTCAAGGGCAATATCTATAGGAATATCGTATTGTTGCCGGAGCAGTGCTAGATCGTCTTCAGTTATTTTGGATGGCCGATCCATGTCCAAAGCCGAGCAGTCAAAATCACCGGGCTCTGGATCCTTCCGAGAAATTCTCTGATGGTAAGTATCTTGTTCAGCCTCGGAAGGGGTGGGGGTAGTGTCGAGGTCCTATATGCTTGGTGCCATCGAGCTCGAGGAGAGCTCTTCAACAGGGGGGCTCGAAGGTCTAGCAGAGTTTGCAGAGGAAGACCTGTTGTCAGACATCCCTGACATCCGAGAAATAAAAAAAAAGGGAGGTCAGTCTATAGGTAATTTCTAAAACAGGCCGGGGATTTCACAGTTATCCTAAGATTCTGGGAAAAACCAAGCCTGTGGGTTCTAAATGCCCTAGCAACATCCATCAAGCAACAAATCTCTACCTAGCAACATCAAGCAAAACACAGAACCCAGAACAAACCGAAGTGTCCCTAATTTATTACCCGTCATCCCAAAAAACACAGACAAGCTCCACACAAACACAAAAAAAATAGAGAGAAAAGAAAAAACAAACAGCAAGCATAAACCAATGAGGTCGTTCAAAAGACTTACTTGATTCCTTTTGAAGACTGGAAGAATGCGTTGGAAAGCTTCGGTTGCACTAATCGGACGGATCACAGTTGAAGAAAGGAGAATTTTTTGCAGTCGATAAAATTTTGCCGAACAGACGCAAGGTATTCATTTCAACTTCTTGTAGTTCTGTCGGAACGTCTATGACCGTTAGATCAAGAAAGAGCCTTAGATGCACGCCATGTGTCGACTTCGGAAGAGATTTGTCAAAAATAAATGAACGATTGAGATCAGACGTATTTCGGTGTCGGCTGTGAACGGCTAATTTTGTTTGTTTTTGGCGGGAAGCCGGAAGATGCTTGACAAGTGTCAGGTTCGAGTTAAAACCCTAAAGATGATTTGATGGACATTTAAATGGATGTGACGGTTGCGCGTCTCGAGAGAGTCTCCAGAAGGGCGGTGGAAAGATTTTGTTTTGACAAAAAGAAAAAGGGTCAGACCGAGCATCTAGATTGTACCGAGGACGTGGTGGTGGCAGGCCAACAAAACTTCTCTTCACAAAGGTCAGCCGTCACTCCATCAGTAGTACTATTCTTCTTATATAGTTCCCGGCACCAACTTGCATACTCGTTGGAACCGAGAACTAGGGGACATATGTTGGCGGTATTTTCAGGCCCTATGATATTTAAGCATTATGGCAGGGGTAAAAAGGTAATTCCCTTCTTGGTCAAGATCATTAATGCCGACCCGACCACTAAAAGCCAACAGTAAGGGGCCGGGAACTTTATGATCGGTAACCAACCACTCTAGACTTGATGGTCGGGCATTATCATATCGATAGCAGCATTCTCAGTTCAAAAGACCATTGTGACCGACCTCATGAAGACCGAGAATATGGCGAGATATGCTCCAGAAGATAAGACATCCTATTTTTATGGATAAGAAGATAAATTATCCTACTTTCATGGGGAAAATTGATAAGTCAGTGTCCTAATAGGATAAAGGAAGTAAATGAAAGAGCAAATTAATTTATAGGAAAAAAAACATTTAGCGACGAAATAGTTCATCGCTTAAGGTCCTCAAATAGCGGGAATTATTTCAGTCAAAATTTTGACTTTTAGCGTCGAAATTTTTTACTTTAAGCGTCAAAAATTCGTCGCTAAATATCAAAAATTTAAATCAAATTTTATTAGGAGATAAATTCAAAATTTAGAAAGTGGGAATTCGAAAAATTTAAATTTACCCTTTAGCGTCGAAATATTTGACTTTTAGCGTCGAAAATTCGTCACTAAATATCAAAATTTTAAATCTAATTTTATTAAGAGATAAATTCAAATTTTAGAAAGCGGGAATTTAAAAATTTTAAAATTAACCGTTAACGTCGAAATTTTTGACTTTTAGCATCGAAAATTCGTCGCTAAATTTCAAAAATTTAAATATAATTTTATTAGGCGATAAATTCAAATTTTAGAAGGGGGAATTCGAATAATTTAAAATTAACCTTTAGCATCGAAATTTAGATTCGACGCATAATGGTTGAACCTTTAACGTCGAAATTTAAACCAAATAATTTTTCGACACTAAATGATGGTACATTTAGCGTCGAAATAGGAATTCGACGCTAAAGGTTAGAACATTTAGCGTCGAAATTTAAATTCGACCCTAAAGGGTTGGCCCTTTAGCGTTGAAACTATGATTCAATGCTAAAGTGTTACCTTTTAGCGTCGAAATTTAAATTCGACGCTATAAGATTTATTGGCGTCGAGAAAATTTTCGACGCTAAATGTTTGGACGCTAAAGGTCCCTGTTGTTGTAGTGAATGACACACTCAACTCATATATGACACAAAGGCAAGGGTTCGAATCACACACCTTACAGGGAGGCCTTCCACATCAAATTTGGTAACAAAACCATACAAGTCGGACTCAGGTATATTAAAACGGGTTTGGGAACGAACTCGAAACATGCATTGGGTGGAGTAGTATTACTCCATAAAATATTGTGTTCACACGATAACATGTAGGGGTGACAATTTGGGTTAGGATTCATTTATTCGTTCGATTCATTCGCTTTAAAGCGAATACAGATTTGAAAAAATGGATTCGTTTAATAAATGAATCAATTCGATTTTATTCGTTTATTAAACGAATCAAATGCGAATTTAAGCTTATTAATTCGTTTATTCTTTTAGTATTCGTTTTATTATTTTCTTTTACCAGTTATTGTTATTTTTCAATTAAGATTCGAGAAATTATGGCTAATTATCATAGAAAAATAATATTGTCGATATTTTGTGAGGTATTTTCATTAAATATATTAATTACATATTTCATCTGTATATATTTATGAAAAATTAATGTGAATAAATTATGGTAAATTATGTTATTGAATAATATTATGACTAAACGAATATTCGTATTCGATTCATTTAATAAACGAATTGAACACGAATCTTGATATTATGATTCGTTTAATAAACGAATCGAATACGAATCCATTACATTTTGATTCGATTCGTTTATGAATCGATATAAATTCGATTCGTTGATTCGTTTTGCCACCCCTGAAGACATGGGAAGGAACAAGAGGATAAAAGCCGAAAAAGAAAGCTAAATTTTCTCTCTCCGTATTCACACGGTGTTTTTAAATTATTCATACATTATTTCTCTCTCGTTTTATCACCTGTAAACCTCAATATGACATTGACTCACAAAAATATCAATGAACACAATTTACAAATTGCGGTTGCGATGCTTGCCATTTGTCTCCAATGTTATCAATTATATTTGTTACCGGCCCCATCCTTGATGTCGCATTCATTTTACAGCAAAAAAGAAAGGCATCTTAAAATATATATGTTTCATTATTAAATTATAATAAATTACTGAGTTTAAGTGTAGAATGTTATTGATGCTCTTTGTTTCTTCCACAAACCTTAAAGCTTTTGCCTTCATCTATCATTTTGAGAGAATTAAATCCTTGTAGAACGGAAATGAAAAGCATGTATATTAATTAACAATCAGGATCTCCACTGCCTTTTCCTCCGTCTTCATTCCTTTGCCGTTTTTTGGTACCCTCCTCAATGCAGAGGGTTTCTTGTGAGAGAGTTGCAAAGCAGCTGCGGGCTGCCTTTTGACTTCCGCATGCGATCCCGATCCCTTCCCGGGTGGGGAATTTCAGTTTTAGTTGGTAGCAGGACATTGCGGCTTTTGTTTTCATCATGAAATGTCGTCCGACGATGGCTTGGTAGCTGCTCATGCAGTCTACTACAGTGAAGTCTGTCATGATCGTCCGGGTCCGGGGATATGTCCCGACTGTTATTGCTAACTGTATCCTCCCCAGTGGGACGACGGCGGATCCTCCAATACCGTATAGGGGAGTGCTGTCGTCGGTTAGAGCCGCATACTCTACTTCAAGGCTGTCCAGGGCCTCTTTTATGTCTACCGCACTCCCGGGGTCCACAAGGATTCTGTTTACCTCGGAGCCGCCGATTACTGCCTTGATAATTAACGCATCGTCGTGGGGAAGCTTACCCCTTGGGCGTCCTCGTCGGTGAACATTATTGGTACCGACCGCCCACCTTGTAATCCCGAGGCCTGTTTCGTTTCTAGCACGTCTGACTCCCGAGTTTTGTTATAGTTTTTCCTTGACCGATTAGAATCTCTGGTCAGTGCTATGTGTCATCTGCTTGTGAATCTTTTTCAACAACTACGGATTTTATCCCGTAGGGGCCCCTCCTTCTGGGTCCATCGTCCTCACTTGTATCTACCACCCTTTTCCCTTCTGCTTTTTCACCTCTTCTTCGACTGGTTCCGACTTCGGGTCTTTCGTTGTTCGTTTCCTCCATTCTCTCCAGCCGATCCATCATGGATTTCATATTTTCTTCCATCTTCTTCATCCAATTTGTGGCCGGATTTCCCGACGATTGGTGATTTCCGCCTTCTGCCATGGTCTTACTACGCGAATTGCTTTTTGTTGATTCCCCACAGACGGCGCCAACTGTTGACGGCTGATTTTGGTCTCAGGGGCAATACTGGAATATCACTCCCGAGACAAATCCTCCCTCAATAGTGAATTTGTTTGGTTATGGGGGACCAAAGGCAAATTTAGCAAAAGACAAATAACACACTGTTTGGGCCAAATTTGACCCAAGGGCAATTTCGACCTTTACTTCAGGCCCAAGCTGCCATCACAGATTCACTCTCTTATGAAGCCCGGATTTAGTGTGTGACGGCCCAAAGATTCGCAAGCCCACACCAACTCAGACCCGAGGACCCACCGTACAGTAACCCATGTAACATTCAGACACATAAAACACCATTTATAACTCGACCGTTTTCAATCTCCATAACTGCTTCTCCATGACTGTCCATAACTGCTTCTTAAGTGATGCGACCGTTATCAACACACCAAACGTATGTCAGTTAAAGGTATTCATGAGTCTCACCTCAAATAACTTATAAAAGGAACTTCTAGCTCCCCCACGGGGGGCGGCGAGCTCGGACACTCATAGCTCAATATTACTCTCTCCATAGCTCTCAGCTCCTCCTATCTACCGCCCTCACGGCACCCTACGAAGCTCAAGGTAGTATCTTACTTTGACCTTCATACTACTACTACCTTTATTCATTCACTGACTTGGGCGTCGGAGTGCCCCCGGCACCCACCACACCGGTGGGCAGTGCTCCCGCTCACTCTACATCTTTGTTTTGCAGGATCGCCAGTGCCCCAATACAAAATCTCGATTGTGGACCTCGGGCGAAAACCGGCGTCCACAATTTGGCGCCCACCGTGGGGCTCTTAGCGATCCATAGCATGCAAAGATTTCTCCATCTACGATCCTTTCAGAAACTCATACATATGTGGCGTCGCGCAATGAGCAGACTCCAGATCTTACGATCACCAAATTTGCCATCCTCCAAAGATAATTACAAGCATTGGAGCATATTTCTTCAACCTCCTAAAGGCCCGAGGCTACAGGTCACCCCAAAAATCCTAATAATTTGATATGATCTATTAGAAGCATTTCAAAATGGGGCAAGCGGAAATCCACCATCAGACGACCGTCCACAAAATCGCCAAAGAAGAAGCCATATCCCACCAGTAGACTAATCACAATTAGTCATTCCCTTCAACGAAATTGTATTTCCCACCATTTGCCACTAGTGATATGAATTTGGCATGAGGAGAGTGTCCCGATCGACGGTACCCGAATGAAGTCTTAGCTTGGACATCCCAATTAATATTAAAAGGTATGACTTTTACTTTTTAATAATATCCCAATCGACATTATAGAGACATGAAACTTGTGATAGATGTCATAATTGGTATTACAATTTGTAGTAAACTATGGGTGTCCCAATCGACACAACGATTTACCACTAGGTACAATTAGGTACTGGTTTAGGATGGTTCACTCGACATTCACAATGTCTGGTATATAACTTTTTAGGAGTGTCCTACTCGATATTAGAGTGTTATTAAGGATGTCCCAATTGATATTACTTTATGTAACTTGTCAATTGTTAAAGATATTACTTGACACCCAGCATAATGCCTGTTTAAGATCTCATTCGACATAAAATGGAAGAAGACTTAACTTGACTGAGGTACCATTAGATAAAACATAGGTCAATTTCTAATATGTCAAAATAGATTGCCAACAATTTTGTACTACATGTAATGATTGTTATCTTCCTCGAAAGACATAAGGGGAAGGGCATTTTCTCCATACGACAAGGTGGTCGTTAACTCTTCACAACATACAAAGATTGACATATTCTCCAGTCGACATTAATTGGTTGTTACCTAGACTCTATATGAAATATATGAATAACCCTTAGCTCCAGACTATGTAGAAAACCCTTCATCACATTCGGTAGAATGAATCTCGTTGGCCTTAATTTGGTATAGTCGACCTCCTTTGGGACTGAAGAATAAGGACCGGAGAACCACCAAGACCTCCATCGGATCAGGTAGAATGTAGTCTGTAACCTCTTAAAAACCTTCATAAAGCTTCATGTTGGACCTACATTGGGACCAGTCGACCGAACTAATGAACCCACATTAGGTCCAGACTTTCATAAAGGTCTTGTAGAGTAGAGACATCCCACGGATTGAAAACGAATCCCCAAATTGGACTTTTATCTTGCATGAAGACACCACCAAGCTAATGTTCATTGCCAGACGACTGGACTACATCTTGGTCTTCTATCGGTCCACCTATTTCATATCACATGATCATTCTATCAGATGGAAACAGATGATATCCAACAAAATCAGGCCCCAGTTAACTCGACAGCTTGTATCTAGATCACTGAAATAATGCCTCGATGTTTAGACCTTTTTGTCGACTGGATGAGGCCCCTAGTTTACATTTCGGCTTAACAAACAAGGATTTTCCTCAATCTACGTGGCAGAATCCTAAGATTTATTTACACTTGGTCGACTGAATCTAATCTATTGCACTGACATATGCAAACTATCATGAGTTGAACCAAACGACAAGTTCACTATCTTAGCTTCTGTCGAATCAAACATAAAAGCCTTGAGAGTTTGATCAACGTTCCAAGAAAGTCCACACCATCATGGATCCCACAAAAGTGAGGCGTGAATTAGAAGTCACCACCAAAATTCAACAATTGGAAATACCTTCTCGAAGTCCCACATCGCCTGTTACAACACAAAAGACCAAAAACAGCCTCGACCAACAACAAAATTCTGCCCATTCGACAAAACAACATAAATGCCCTACTCGACTTGACCGAGGTTTTAATTGACAACTCCAAACAACCAGTCCACATGCCAGCCATGCTGAAAACAGTCCACTCGGTTTTGTTCATGTTTATTTCCCAACCCAGCAGTCTGACGGGAACAACTTAATGACAGAACATAGCCTTACCAAGGATGAGGTTGAAGGTTCAAAGCACAGCACATCTTACTGCCTCCAAACTACATCTCTCCAGGAATGGAGTTGTTGTGCCCACTTCTTTTTGATTCACCGTTTGATGTTATCCCTGGACAAGAAAAGCGAACCTGTAATGATTCTGGTTCATCCGTATCTGCTTTGCTGAGCTCCCGATCCAGGCGTACGACAGTGTGTATCCCGCCATCGACAAGAAGATAAAGGAATGAAACCCACAGACGACCCGACAGAAGTCCTGCATAATAATATCATCCACCGGGAGGATTTGATAGATGTCGCTCTTATGATCGACCGGGAAAGGTGCTAACTTGATGATGCTTCCTCTAAAGTTGTTGGATGGACGAGCGAGTGAGGGATTTGTCGTGAGAGCAGGTCAATAACGATGACAGTAAAACATCAAAGACCTCTTTTTGTCTTTTGACTCGGTCTGAGCTCTCTTTTTAGTTTAGCTTTGTGCTATCTTGGGCTGGTATAGTGGGCTGGCCTGAAGTAGCTGGTGGGCTTTTATCATTGTTTGGATGTTTTGTCTGTTTGTGTGGACCGTTTAAATTGGATCAATATTCTGAGTGGTCAGCTTTGGTGGTGCTACGCGGCTGTTTGTTCCAGCCGACAGATTCTCCAAATAACAGATGATATGAATACTCCCCTGGTTCCTCTTCACGATTTGTAGGCTGGAGATTGTCATGGCTTCATCAAGATCAGTCGACCGGGGACATCCCCCATAGACTCATGTCGAGTCAAATTATAGACATGAACTACTCATGTCGTATGACATATATTCCTGGCTTCATCAAGATCAGTCGACCGGGGACATCCCCCATAGACTCATGTCGAGTCAAATTATAGACATGAACTACTCATGTCGTATGACATATATTCCTGGCTTCATCAAGATCAGTCGACCGGGGACATCCCCCATAGACTCATGTCGAGTCAAATTATAGACATGAACTACTCATGTCGTATGACATATATTCCTGGCTTCATCAAGATCAGTCGACCGGGGACATCCCCCATAGACTCATGTCGAGTCAAATTATAGACATGAACTACTCATGTCGTATGACATATATTCCTGGCTTCATCAAGATCAGTCGACCGGGGACATCCCCCATAGACTCATGTCGAGTCAAATTATAGACATGAACTACTCATGTCGTATGACATATATTCCTGGCTTCATCAAGATCAGTCGACCGGGGACATCCCCCATAGACTCATGTCGAGTCAAATTATAGACATGAACTACTCATGTCGTATGACATATATTCCTGGCTTCATCAAGATCAGTCGACCGGGGACATCCCCCATAGACTCATGTCGAGTCAAATTATAGACATGAACTACTCATGTCGTATGACATATATTCCTGGCTTCATCAAGATCAGTCGACCGGGGACATCCCCCATAGACTCATGTCGAGTCAAATTATAGACATGAACTACTCATGTCGTATGACATATATTCCTGGCTTCATCAAGATCAGTCGACCGGGGACATCCCCCATAGACTCATGTCGAGTCAAATTATAGACATGAACTACTCATGTCGTATGACATATATTCCTGGCTTCATCAAGATCAGTCGACCGGGGACATCCCCCATAGACTCATGTCGAGTCAAATTATAGACATGAACTACTCATGTCGTATGACATATATTCCTGGCTTCATCAAGATCAGTCGACCGGGGACATCCCCCATAGACTCATGTCGAGTCAAATTATAGACATGAACTACTCATGTCGTATGACATATTCCTGGCTTCATCAAGATCAGTCGACCGGGGACATCTCCCATAGACTCATGTCGAGTCAAATTATAGACATGAACTACTCATGTCATATGACATATACTCCTGGCTTCATCAGATCAGTCGACCGGGGACATCCCCCATAGACTCATGTCGAGTCAAATTATAGACATGAGCTACTCATGTCGTATGACTGATGTACTGACCTTCACCTGGTTCAATCAATTGGGCACTTCCCCAATGGCTCTAGTAGAGTCGATTTCATTATCCCGACCATCATCTGGCTCGGACAACTGGGTACTTCCCCAAATGGATCTTGTAGACTCAAGTCGATAACTTGACATTCGTTTGGTTCAATTAGTATGCAGCATCAACGCTCGAGTACACCAACATATTATGGCATCGTCCCAAGCGACTCATGCTTCAAGTACTCTCCAAGCCAATGACTCATTGACTTAGAGAGTATGGGACAAACTGTTTGGGCCAAATTTGACCCAAGGGCAATTTCGACCTTTACTTCAGGCCCAAGCTGCCATCACAGATTCACTCTCTTATGAAGCCCGGATTTAGTGTGTGACGGCCCAAAGATTCGCAAGCCCACACCAACTCAGACCCGAGGACCCACCGTACAGTAACCCATGTAACATTCAGACACATAAAACACCATTTATAACTCGACCGTTTTCAATCTCCATAACTGCTTCTCCATGACTGTCCATAACTGCTTCTTAAGTGATGCGACCGTTATCAACACACCAAACGTATGTCAGTTAAAGGTATTCATGAGTCTCACCTCAAATAACTTATAAAAGGAACTTCTAGCTCCCCCACGGGGGGCGGCGAGCTCGGACACTCATAGCTCAATATTACTCTCTCCATAGCTCTCAGCTCCTCCTATCTACCGCCCTCACGGCACCCTACGAAGCTCAAGGTAGTATCTTACTTTGACCTTCATACTACTACTACCTTTATTCATTCACTGACTTGGGCGTCGGAGTGCCCCCGGCACCCACCACACCGGTGGGCAGTGCTCCCGCTCACTCTACATCTTTGTTTTGCAGGATCGCCAGTGCCCCAATACAAAATCTCGATTGTGGACCTCGGGCGAAAACCGGCGTCCACACACACCAATCGACAAGGAGATTTAACGTGGTTCGGTGGATTTGGATCCGACCTACGTCCACGGACACAAAAAAGATGGTACTTTTATTACTTAAACACTCTTCTTGGGTCTCTTTTTGTTTTCTACAAGTCAGAGCTTGAAGATTCAGATCCCGTATTTTTGATGCCTTTTACACATACTCTGCCCTTCTATTTATAATAGTGTAGAAATCATATTCCTTCTCCTATAAGAATTTCCTAGTTGAAACTATTCCCTTTTCCTATAAGGATTCCTAGTCAAAACTATTCTCTTTTCCCATAAGGATTCCTAATCAAAACTACCTTTACTTTCTTTATCATACTAGGACATTGACTTACTAGTTTACCCCATGAAAGTAGGATAACTTATTATCTTATCTTGTATGGATATAATGCCTTATTTTCCCGAACATGTCTTGCCATATGCTCGGTCTTCATGTGGTCGGTCATAATAGTCTTCTGTACTGAGAATGATGCTGTTGACCTGATAATTGCCCGGTCATCTTGAACTCAAGTGCTCGGTCACTAACCGTAAAGTTCCCGGCCTCTTACTGTTGACTCTTTAGTGGTCGGGTCGGCATTAATAATCTTGACTGAGAAGTGAATTACCTTTTTTTACCCCTGTCGTGCTGCTTAAATAACATAGTGCCTGAAAACACCATCAACATCTGTCCCCTAGTTCTCGGTAACAACGAGTTTGCGAGTTGATGCCGGGAACTATAAAAAAGATGGTGTGCCGATGAATCCGTCGGTGGTCATTCCAGGAATCGCAGAGAAAAATGCCTTGGCTGTAAATCTGGTCCTTCCTGCCACCCTCATTTGCTCAGTCAACGAGGATCCCGATATCTACCCGTGGAGACAATGCTTTGCCCTTATGCTGACGACGACCGACTCGATGGGACGTAACCCGACCCCGAGCTGAAATGAACACTTGGCTCCGGGGGAAATGTTACGTCCCCAGACCAAAAGGACGGACTCGGTGGGACACGACCCGACCCCGAGCTGAGATGAACACTTGGCCCTGGGGGGATGTTACGTCCCCAGACCAAAAGGACGGACTCGGTGGGACATGACCCGACCCCGAGCTGAGATGAACACTTGGCCCTGGGGGAATGTTACGTCCCCAGACCAAAAGGACAGACTCGGTGGGACACGACCCGACCCCGAGCTGAGATGAACACTTGGCCCTGGGGGGATGTTACGTCCCCAGACCAAAAGGACGGACTCGGTGGGACACGACCCGACCCCGAGCTGAGATGAACACTTGGCCCTGGGGGAATGTTACGTCCCCAGACCAAAAGGACAGACTCGGTGGGACGTAACCCGACCCCGAGCTGAGATGAATACTTGGCCTTGGGGGAATGTTACGTCCCCAGACCAAAAAGACGGACTCGGTGGGACGTAACCCGACCCCGAGCTGAGAGAAACCAAATGACCTCGGCGGAACGAATCCAGCCCCAAGCCGAATAAACAAGTGGCCTCGGCGGAACGAATCCAGCCCCGAGCCGAATAATCCAAGTGGCCTTGGCGGAACGAATCCAGCCCCGAGCCAGGTAATCCAAGTGGCCTTGGCGGAACGAATCCAGCCCCGAGCCAGGTAATCCAAGTGGCCTCGGCGGAACGAATCCAGCCCCGAGCCAGGTAATCCAAGTGGCCTCGGCGGAACGAATCCAGCCCCGAGCCAGGTAATCTTTGGGACTTGCTCAGAAGGGAATTGAATCAACCTTGTGAAGCCCTACCGAATCTGACACGGGCGTCCCCTTGCCAGACCAACGAAAAACAAAATCAAAACTTTGAAAAATAAGACCAAAAAGGTGGGGGTGACTCGGCACTTGTTCCAAAAGAAAACTTTTTACAAATGTAAACAACAGCACGGATGCCTCAAAACAGCGTCCTGCCCGAGGCCTCCAAAACACAATTCTGAATCTTTCAATTCAGTGTCCCGACGAACAGGATTTGGATCAGGAGAGCGTTTGAATGGTAAGGGCACATCCTCTATACGTCGGGTCACTGTGGAGCCTCTGTATTGTACGAGGGCTCCTCCTTACCACGCTGGAGCAGGCACACGCTACAGGGGCGTAACGCATCCCCGTGCTGCGCCTCTCTTGGATCCAAATGATGAATGGATCAAAGAGTGTCCGGGATACTAAGGGTATATTCCTCCTTAGGTCCGGCATCACTGGAGTTAGCAATCGTCACGGGGGCATCATCATCCCCTGTGCTATGCTTTCCCACGGATCCATTACATCGGGTAAGTGAGGATCAAAGAGTGTTCGACACATTAAGGGCATATTCCTCCTTATGCTCGGTAACACTGGAGTAAGCAATCGCCACGGGGTATCATTCCTCCCCGTGCTATGCTTCTCACGGACCCTATGCATCGAGTATGTCCCTGATGACCTCGAGCCAAGAGAGATACTTGGTTCTGGGGGAATGTTACGTCCCCAGTCCAGAGGGCTGACTCGGTGGGACGTACCCCGACCCCGAGCTGAAAAAGGCACTTCGACCTGGGGGAATGTTACGTCCCCAGTCCGAAGGGCTGACTCGGTAGGACGTACCCCGACCCCGAGCTAAAAGAAAGACTTGGCTCTGGGGGAATGTTACATCCCCAGTCCAAAGAAGCCGACTCGGTGGGACGTAACCCGACCCCGAGCTGAAAGAAAGACTTAGCTCTGGGGGAATGTTACGTCCCCAGTCCAAAGAAGCCGACTCGGTGGGACGTAACCCGACCCCGAGCTGAAAGAAAGACTTGGCTCTGGGGGAATGTTACGTCCCCAGTCCAAAGAAGCCGACTCGGTGGGACGTAACCCGACCCCGAGCTGAAACAAACATCGATCTCGGCGGTACAAGAGCAGACCCGAGCCGGAAAGAAACATCGGCCTTGGAGGTACAAGAGCAGACCCGAGCCGGAAAGAAACAAGTGGCCATGGCGGAACGAACTCCAGCCCCTAGCCGATTGTTGAAGGGGTCTCGGCGGAACGAACTCCAGCCCCGAGCCGATTGTTGAAGGGGTCTCGGCGCCAACTGTCCTCTGTAATGGGCGTTGAGTATGTCCCCTGTGCGAAGATGTCCGGATACTCTTTTAGACATTCTAGTAGGCTATGTCTCAGTGTCTTGTCCAAGCCTCCCCCTATCTTTATGTTTTTTTCCCGGTCCGAAGAGTTCTATCCCTTCTAATTCTTCAGCCGCCGCTAGCCGGGCTATTCTGTTTGGCCGAGGACTAGGATCTCCACTGCCTTTTCCTCCGTCTTCATTCCTTTGCCGTTTTTTGGTACCCTCCTCAATGCAGAGGGTTTCTTGTGAGAGAGTTGCAAAGCAGCTGCGGGCTGCCTTTTGACTTCCGCATGTGATCCCGATCCCTTCCCGGGTGGGGAATTTCAGTTTTAGTTGGTAGCAGGACATTGCGGCTTTTGTTTTCATCATGAAATGTCGTCCGACGATGGCTTGGTAGCTGCTCATGCAGTCTACTACAGTGAAGTCTGTCATGATCGTCCGGGTCCGGGGATATGTCCCGACTGTTATTGCTAACTGTATCCTCCCCAGTGGGACGACGGCGGATCCTCCAATACCGTATAGGGGAGTGCTGTCGTCGGTTAGAGCCGCATACTCTACTTCAAGGCTGTCCAGGGCCTCTTTTATGTCTACCGCACTCCCGGGGTCCACAAGGATTCTGTTTACCTCGGAGCCGCCGATTACTGCCTTGATAATTAACGCATCGTCGTGGGGAAGCTTACCCCTTGGGCGTCCTCGTCGGTGAACATTATTGGTACCGACCGCCCACCTTGTAATCCCGAGGCCTGTTTCGTTTCTAGCACGTCTGACTCCCGAGTTTTGTTATAGTTTTTCCTTGACCGATTAGAATCTCTGGTCAGTGCTATGTGTCATCTGCTTGTGAATCTTTTTCAACAACTACGGATTTTATCCCGTAGGGGCCCCTCCTTCTGGGTCCATCGTCCTCACTTGTATCTACCACCCTTTTCCATTCTGCTTTTTCACCTCTTCTTCGACTGGTTCCGACTTCGGGTCTTTCGTTGTTCGTTTCCTCCATTCTCTCCAGCCGATCCATCATGGATTTCATATTTTCTTCCATCTTCTTCATCCAATTTGTGGCCGGATTTCCCGACGATTGGTGATTTCCGCCTTCTGCCATGGTCTTACTACGCGAATTGCTTTTTTTTGATTCCCCACAGACGGCGCCAACTGTTGACGGCTGATTTTGGTCTCAGGGGCAATACTGGAATATCACTCCCGAGACAAATCCTCCCTCAATAGTGAATTTGTTTGGTTATGGGGGACCAAAGGCAAATTTAGCAAAAGACAAATAACACACCAATCGACAAGGAGATTTAACGTGGTTCGGTGGATTTGGATCCGACCTACGTCCACGGACACAAAAAAGATGGTACTTTTATTACTTAAACACTCTTCTTGGGTCTCTTTTTGTTTTCTACAAGTCAGAGCTTGAAGATTCAGATCCCGTATTTTTGATGCCTTTTACACATACTCTGCCCTTCTATTTATAATAGTGTAGAAATCATATTCCTTCTCCTATAAGAATTTCCTAGTTGAAACTATTCCCTTTTCCTATAAGGATTCCTAGTCAAAACTATTCTCTTTTCCCATAAGGATTCCTAATCAAAACTACTTTTACTTTCTTTATCATACTAGGACATTGACTTACTAGTTTACCCCATGAAAGTAGGATAACTTATTATCTTATCTTGTATGGATATAATGCCTTATTTTCCCGAACATGTCTTGCCATATGCTCGGTCTTCATGTGGTCGGTCATAATAGTCTTCTGTACTGAGAATGATGTGTTGACCTGATAATTGCCCGGTCATCTTGAACTCAAGTGCTCGGTCACTAACCGTAAAGTTCCCGGCCTCTTACTGTTGACTCTTTAGTGGTCGGGTCGGCATTAATAATCTTGACTGAGAAGTGAATTACCTTTTTTTACCCCTGTCGTGCTGCTTAAATAACATAGTGCCTGAAAACACCATCAACAACCATAATAATGATTTTCCTTGTTCATCATCTCCTTCAATCATCGAAGACAGAATATCTTACATAAACGATCCACATGACCTTAGGAAGAACAACTTGTATGTTAGATATGGCATATGTTAATATAATTAGATTTCTTTTTAATACTCAAAATATGCAGTTATTAGGTTGAGGAAAAATTAGTTCTAATTTTGATATCACAGATTTAAATATAGGTTTAGATGTGTATACCAAGTCTCAAAAAAAGATGCTTTGGAAGATTTATTTTTATTTTTATTTTTATTTTTAAAAAAAAAAAAAAAGAAGAAGAAGAAGCATTGCGTGTAGAACCCATTCACACGTGAGGTCGTATGAAATCTATCAAATGTAACCCATAATCATACTTGTAAGAGATCCTGTGTCCTGTTTTTCGACAAGTTTTTTCTTATTTGATTTATTTCTAGTTTCTTTCTAGGTAAGGTTTATGCCCCAAAAATTACTGTTACCATAATCTATTTTCAATAAATTTGCCTCGCCCTTTCAAGGTATTTTAACAGAAAAATAATGAAATATTATTTTATTATAAATTTAATAGTAAAATTTACGATATCTAATTATTCAATAATCTGAATTCTGAAGTACCATCACTTGCATAATCCATTGGATCATTAATTTTTTAGTACATGACTGCAAACCCTTTTGTTCCTTATTTTGTTCTTCCGAGTTAAAATAAAATCGGTAAATCTACTAAAGCTTGCAAGAAATCAGAGTCCCCATGCTTGTTCCTTGAATCATTCCCTTGACATCTTCTTCAAATCTCTTCATATTCTGCCTCGGCAAACGTATTGGTATAAGAATCCCACTCTCCCCATCTTCTTTTTGGCACTTGGTCAAGGAACTAATAACAGATATAGCCCCAGCAATTCCAGCAAAAACTGGTTTCCCCCACCCCAAATCAATTTCTTCTAATCCAAGTTTGCTTAAATCAGAAACAATGTAATTCCCCTTGATCGGATGCATCGGTAGCCTCCCTTTGATCGCCATAAGATCTGCCGCCGATCTTATATACTCTTCACTCATTTCAGCCTTTGCTTTTTTCACCAATGTAACGGCATACCCTAATGAACTTTTACATAAAGCTTCAGCTTTTGTACACACAGCTGTGAATGCCACTGCATTACCATAATACCCAGATGGTATATTCATGTTATAATGTTTAGCTCTTGCGTTAATGAGACATGAAAATTGAACGGTGTCATTAGGATCTATTTCAAGTGCAATTGTTCGAGACCTCCACATAACAGCAGCTAGCAACTCAAATGTGGAACATTTTCTAAGGTGTAATGGAAGTTGGTTTCTTAGAACTCTAATCTCTTTGGGACCAAAGTAGAATGATTTGTGGTCCATTTCATTTGGGTTCGTAGTTGTAAAGGTATCTGAATTGTTATTTACTTGTTCATATTCAAAGTGAATGCATGTTACTTGTGGTGGATTCCTAGCATTTAAGCGTTCCCGTTGCCAAACAGGGAATAGGGAAGGTGAATTTGAACCTCGTGCCATCTCTTCTACGGCTTTTAGAAAATGTACCAAACCAAGTCCATCACACATGGTGTGGTTGAAGCGCACTGCAAGACTGAATCCTCCACATGCCAAGCGAGTCACCTATATATATATATACACAAACAAAACCATTAAAATTAGAAGTTAACAATACATATGTGAAGTAAATATTATGGAAAATGATAAAACTGCCTCATTCTGAAAATTGTCATAAAGACGCTTTTCACTTTAGATTTTTGAAAATACAAACTTTAATCCATATCGTTAAATATTTTCGGTTAATTTTGAGTCACTTTTCAACCGATTCATTTTAATGACTTAAATATCTTAAAAATTATCTAAATATAGTAAAAGTTTGCTTTTAAAATTAAATGATTTGTGACTTATTAATTAAAAAAAATAAACCTAAAGTACTCAGTTTTTTTTTTCTCAATCAATTTTGCTATTGTAGAAGCTCACTTGAAATAAGAGCAATGGGCAACCAAGCATGGCATCTGATCCTGGAACATTATAGAGTAATTGATCCAAATATGGGCATGGTGATTGAATTTGATCACCAAGCTCCTCAAGTGTGAAGTTGGCATCAGCTTCAATAAACAAGATCCCTTCTCCATTGCAATCCACCATAAGCTTGCGGTTGGGACCTTCTATAAGCCTACCAGCAAATGGATAATAAGACTCAAGTGCTTTACTTATGGCTTCCTTGATGACCCTAACTGGATCTTTTTCTTTGACTGAAGCTGATGATGAAGTGTTATTATTCTTGTAAAAGAACATTACTGGAGCATGAAACCTAAAGCTTTCTTGGCCATCTATATCGGAAAGTTGCTTTACTTCAAGTGGCCTTGGCCTTGCCGGAACAATTAGTTCCGGTGCCTGCCGGGTAACTGCTAACACTTGAGAAAATTTTGAAGACATTTTTGAGTTATTGGCTTGGTTTTTTTTAGTAATGTTTCATTGGTTGCCTTCCCTCTCAAGGTTTTTCATTTATAGTTAGAATTTTTCCATTGATAGACAAAGAGAGCACTGTCTCACACGTGTGAAAATTGATTCGGAGATTCAATTTTAAATGCGCTGGTCCAAAACTTTATGATCGGTAACCAACCACTCTAGACTTGATGGTCGGGCATTATCATATCGATAGCAGCATTCTCAGTTCAAAAGACCATTGTGACCGACCTCATGAAGACCGAGAATATGGCGAGATATGCTCCAGAAGATAAGACATCCTATTTTTATGGATAAGAAGATAAATTATCCTACTTTCATGGGGAAAATTGATAAGTCAGTGTCCTAATAGGATAAAGGAAGTAAATGAAAGAGCAAATGAATTTATAGGAAAAAAAACATTTAGCGACGAAATAGTTCATCGCTTAAGGTCCTCAAATAGCGGGAATTATTTCAGTCAAAATTTTGACTTTTAACGTCGAAATTTTTTACTTTAAGCGTCAAAAATTCGTCGCTAAATATCAAAAATTTAAATCAAATTTTATTAGGAGATAAATTCAAAATTTAGAAAGTGGGAATTCGAAAAATTTAACTTTACCCTTTAGCGTCGAAATATTTGACTTTTAGCGTCGAAAATTCGTCACTAAATATCAAAATTTTAAATCTAATTTTATTAAGAGATAAATTCAAATTTTAGAAAGCGGGAATTTAAAAAATTTAAAATTAACCGTTAACATCGAAATTTTTGACTTTTAGCATCGAAAATTCGTCGCTAAATTTCAAAAATTTAAATATAATTTTATTAGGCGATAAATTCAAATTTTAGAAGGGGGAATTCGAATAATTTAAAATTAACCTTTAGCATCGAAATTTAGATTCGACGCATAATGGTTGAACCTTTAACGTCGAAATTTAAACCAAATAATTTTTCGACACTAAATGATGGTACATTTAGCGTCGAAATAGGAATTCGACGCTAAAGGTTAGAACATTTAGCGTCGAAATTTAAATTCGACCCTAAAGGGTTGGCCCTTTAGCGTTGAAACTAGGATTCAATGCTAAAGTGTTACCTTTTAGCGTCGAAATTTAAATTCGACGCTATAAGATTTATTGGCGTCGAGAAAATTTTCGACGCTAAATGTTTGGACGCTAAAGGTCCCTGTTGTTGTAGTGAATGACACACTCAACTCATATATGACACAAAGGCAAGGGTTCGAATCACACACCTTACAGGGAGGCCTTCCACATCAAATTTGGGAACAAAACCATACAAGTCGGACTCAGGTATATTAAAACGGGTTTGGGAACGAACTCGAAACATGCATTGGGTGGAGTAGTATTACTCCATAAAATATTGTGTTCACACGATAACATGTAGGGGTGACAATTTGGGTTATGATTCATTTATTCGTTCGATTCATTCGCTTTAAAGCGAATACAGATTTGAAAAAAATGGATTCGTTTAATAAATGGATCAATTCGATTTGATTCGTTTATTAAACGAATCAAATGCGAATTTAAGCTTATTAATTCGTTTATTCTTTTAGTATTCGTTTTATTATTTTCTTTTACCAGTTATTGTTATTTTTCAATTAAGATTCGAGAAATTATGGCTAATTATCATAGAAAAATAATATTGTCGATATTTTGTGAGGTATTTTCATTAAATATATTAATTACATATTTCATCTGTATATATTTATGAAAAATTAATGTAAATAAATTATGGTAAATTATGTTATTGAATAATATTATGACTAAACGAATATTCGTATTCGATTCATTTAATAAACGAATCGAACACGAATCTTGATATTATGATTCGTTTAATAAACGAATCGAATACGAATCCATTACATTTTGATTCGATTCGTTTGAATCGATATAAATTCGATTCGTTGATTCGTTTTGCCACCCCTGAAGACATGGGAAGGAACAAGAGGATAAAAGCCGAAAAAGAAAGCTAAATTTTCTCTCTCCGTATTCACACGGTGTTTTTAAATTATTCATACATTATTTCTCTCTCGTTTTATCACCTGTAAACCTCAATATGACATTGACTCACAAAAATATCAATGAACACAATTTACAAATTGCGGTTGCGATGCTTGCCATTTGTCTCCAATGTTATCAATTATTTTGTTACCGGCCCCATCCTTGATGTCGCATTCATTTTACAGCAAAAAAGAAAGGCATCTTAAAATATATATGTTTCATTATTAAATTATAATAAATTACTGAGTTTAAGTGTAGCATGTTATTGATGCTCTTTGTTTCTTCCAAACCTTAAAGCTTTTGCCTTCATCTATCATTTTGAGAGAATTAAATCCTTGTAGAACGGAAATGAAAAGCATGTATATTAATTAACAATCACCGGTTTTTAAGGGTTCAAGAATTAGGATTCAGTATTAACGAAATTTATTAAGAATATTTAATCAACCATCAAGAGATAAATAGTACTTATTTGAGGCCTACATTAATTTAGTTAAAAAAAAATTATTTCAATATTTATTATAAATTCAACTCAACACTTAATTCTGATTTGTGAATTCAAACTTCTTTAAATATAAGGGATGGAAACCTTTGAAATGATAAAAGTGGGGTTTAATTCATACAAAATGCCAACGAGTAAATTCAAAATTTGTGGTTGGGTTGCATGCCATTTGGTTTCTTATCTTCCACGTTTCCAGAAGTTGTGGTGATGCTTCCTTCATGCATTCATCATTGGAGGTTCAATAGCAATGGCCAAGTGGGGGGAAAAAATCTTCTCAGTGTCCAAGTATGTGAATGTGGCTTATTCAAAGGTAGGACATGTTTATATACTTTTAATCTTTTATTTTTTTTTTTCAAAACTTGAATTTAGATGATAAATTTTATTAAAATATTTAAAAATTAATTCGATTATTTTCCTTATATAATATATTATGTTATTTACCTAAATCATATGTCACTTATTATTAAGTTATGGGTTACATCCTCAAATTATGTTTAATTGGTCTAATTCTTATTGTGGAAGTAAGATATCACAGATTCAATCTTATGAGATACGTTTAACTTGGAATTTGAGTTGGATGTGAGTGTATTTATAAAAAAAAAAAAAAGACTTAGACATTTCTAAACTTTTCCTACAAATTAATTCGATTATTTCCTTATATAATATATTATGTTATTTACATAAGTTATGTGTCACTTCTTAAGTTATGGGTTACATCCTCAAATGATGTTTAATTGGTCTAACTCTTATTGTGGAAGTAAGATATCACAGATTCAAATCTTATGAGATACGTTTAATTTGGAATTCGAGTTGAATATAAGTGTATTTATAAGAAAAAGATTTAGACATTTTTTATTTTTTTTTTTACAAAAGTTATGGGTTACTTCTTATTAATATCCATAATACGTTATTCACACGTCATTAGTCTAGTACAAAAAGTGTCATTCTCTCTCGCTCTTTTTTTTTTTAACTGCTTGTTTAATATAACTATCGATATTATATTCTGTGATTAACATTATTAGAACTTTCACATCAGAATATAAAATTAATTATTGTTTTTTTTTTATTTATATATTTGAACTAACATCTCAAGCAAAATATGAACAAAAGGAAAAGATGAAAATAGAAGACAGAAGAGTACAAGAATCAAGATTGAAGTTTAAAGGATATGAATAAATATATATATCAAGACTAAAAAAGTTTTCAAGTATCAAGATATAAGATTACAAGAGTATAAGACTGAAGGTTTTAAATTTTTAAGGTTTTCAAAGAATTTTGAACACATCTGAAAACTTCGAAAATTTGAAAATTTATAGAAGAACTTGAAGATTAATTGAAGTTGTTTAGTTTAACAAAGCGATGTAGGATATATGATATTTTTGCTTTTAAAATAATTTGAGATACATGTGTCGATTATAATATAACGATTTGGAGTTATCGAAAATATGTTTATGATGCTGACCCGCGCTATGCTAATTTGACATAATGAATCATCCCCAAATACTTTTTTTTTCCAGGCTTCAAATCATATTTATAAATTTTCTTTTATATTTTCAGTATTCATCTCGGATTTTTATTTAGATTTCGAATTTTAGAATTTTTTATTCGTTTTTAGATTATAAAATTTTAATTATGACATAATGATTTAGATTTTCCCTTTAGTAATTTGTGTTATTTAAAGTTTTAATATATATGGTATCAAAACGTTAGTGGGTCTTTTAATTTTTCATTTAATAAAATTACAAACCTTTCATAACTTTGTTCTTTTTCGTTTTCCGCTTCATCGCAGGCTTGAATTTGTAGATTCAAAAGCTACTTGTCGTGGATTCTTGATACAGAGATTCACATCGATGTTATGAGCCTTGGCGACGAGGTGGGTGGTATATCATATACCGGGTTGTATATTGTTGTGATTAACACACATAATAGAGGATAATTTGAGAGAAAACTCTTCTTTTATATACCCACAAAAGAATTACAAAGCTTCCATACAAGCTTTACAAAAAACTCTCACCATCACTCTCACTACACTTTCACACATTTAGGGGATGTAAACAATGATTTTGGGCTCCTTATATAGTGCCAAACCGCGTGAACAGTGCACGCGGTTTGAGCAAGCTGTCACCAGCTTGCACTGGTTGGCATGGCTGGAAAGATCAAATCATGCTTTCGGTGCATGATGTGATCATTTGCTGTCTTCAACAAATCTCCCCCTCGGTGAAGATTTCCCAAAATCTGAGCCGACCATCAATCATCCAAATCCGGATCCTCCAAAGGATCCTCCCCTGGCTGCATCTGTATGACTGCCTACGTACCCTGAGTTGGGATCAAGCCAATCGTAGTTCTCTGAATCTCCCCACTGACTATGTGGAGAGTTTTGTCATCCCGGCTATGGCACGACAGATTTCAAGCTTCTCCTTCGGTAAAACCTTCGTGAACATATCGGCACCGTTGTCGTCGGTGTGAATTTTCCTGAATTCTAACAGCCTTGAGCTCATGACGTCCCGTATCCAGTGATACCTCACATCGATATGTTTTGACCTCGAATGAAATGTGGAATTTTTACTGAGATAGATAGCACTCTGGCTATCGCAGTACAAAATGTACTTCTCCTGCTTGAAACCCAATTCCTGGACGAATGTCTTCATCCACAGCAATTCCTTGCAAGCTTCTGTAGCTGCAATGAATTCTGCCTCTGTTGTAGAAAGTGCAACACACCTCTGCAACCTTGACTGCCATGCCACAGCTCCTCCTGAGAGAGTAATCAGATACCCCGAAGTAGACTTTCGGGTATCCACATCTCCTGCCATATCTGAATCGGTGTAGCCCGTCAACACTGGTTTGTCGCTGCTTCCAAAACAACCTCTCTTGGATGTGCCTCGAAGATACCGCATAATCCATTTGATAGCATTCCAGTGTTCCCGTCCTGGGTTTGACATAAACCGGCTGACCAATCCAACTGCGTGTGCTAAGTCTGGCCTCGTGCACACCATGGCATACATAAGACTTCCCACTGCTGAGGTGTATGGAACCTGTTTCATTTCCTCCTTCTCTGTCTCAGTAGAGGGACTCTGTCTCGTACTCAATCTAAAGTGGGTAGCAAGAGGAGTGCTAACCGCTTTAGCCTTGTCCATCTGGAATCTCTGAAGTACCTTCTCGATGTACTCCTCCTGTGACAAGTATAATCTCTGGCTTTCCGATCACGACCGATCCTGATGCCAAGAATCTGTTTAGCTGGCCCCAAGTCTTTCATCTCAAAAGACTTACTCAGTTGCTGCTTCAAATTATCAATCCTCGATTGATTCCTGCCAACTATCAACATATCATCTACATATAACAGTAAGATGATAAAGTCATCGTCAGAAAACTTCTGAACGAAAACACAATGGTCTGAAGTGGTCTTCTTGTATCCCTGCTCCCCCATAACTGACTCAAACTTCACGTACCACTGTCTCGGTGCCTGTTTCAAACCGTAGAGGCTTTTCCTGAGTCTGCACACAAAGTCCTCTTTCCCGCTGACTCTGAAGCCTTCTGGTTGCTCCATGTAAATTTCTTCTTCCAGATCCCCGTGAAGAAATGCGGTCTTGACATCCATCTGCTCAACTTCCAGGTCGAGGCTTGCTGCTAAGCTGAGTACCACTCTGATGGATGACATCTTCACAACTGGAGAGAAGATTTCATCGAAGTCAATGCCTTTCCTCTGATTGAATCCCTTGACAACTAGTCTGGCTTTGTACCGGGGTTGTGAAGTATGCTCCTGTTGCTTCACCCTGTACACCCATTTGTTCTTCAAAGCCCGTTTGCCTCTTGGCAATTTCACCAACTCAAAAGTGTGATTGTCATGCAAAGATTTCATCTCATCTTGCATGGCTTCCTCCCACTTTTCTCTGTCCTCTGTTTCCACAGCCTCCTGGTAGCTCTCGGGTTCTCCCCCGTCAGTAAGCAGCACATACTCATATGCAGAGTATTTGGTTGAAGGTCGCTTCTCTCTGTCAGACCTTCTCTGTGGTGGAACTGTTGGTGGAACTTCTGGTACTGGTGGTTGATCATGATCATCATCTCTGGGAGCTTCATCACCTGTACCCTCCTGTCTGGGAACCTCATCTTCAACTCGTACTGGCACCGGTGTATGAGGTTCTGGATTCACATTTCTGTATTGCTGGGGCATTGTCTTCAATCCTTTCGGATATCTTCTATGGTCTGGTCTTCAACAAAGACAACATCTCGGCTTCTGACGATCTTCTTCTCCACAGGATCATACAGTTTGTAGCCGAAATCATCCTGACCATAGCCAATAAAGACACACTGTCGCGTCTTTGCATCAAGCTTGGATCTCTCGTCCTTTGGGATGTGTACAAATGCTTTGCACCCAAAGACATGTAAGTGTTCGTATGACACTTCTTTACCTGTCCAAGCTTGGTTAGGAACATTACCTTTCAGTGCGACCGCTGGGGACATGTTCAAAACATGAACTGCTGTGATGAGTGCCTCCCCCCAGAATGTCTTCGGCAGCTTGGCTTGTGACAGCAAGCTTCTGATCCTCTCGCACAAGGTTCTGTTCATCCTCTCAGCTAGGCCATTCAGCTGAGGTGTCTTCGGAGGTGTCGTTTGATGTCTGATTCCTTGCGTCTTGCAGTACTGATCAAACGGACCTCTGTATTCTCCACCGTTGTCTGTTCTGATGCACTTCAGTTTCTTGCCGGTTTCTCTCTCCACCAAGGCATGAAACTCCTTGAACACTCCCAGCACTTGATCTTTTCTCTTCAAGGTGTATGCCCAGATCTTCCTTGAATGATCATCAATGAATGTCACAAAATACAGTGACCCCGAGTGTTAGTGTCGTCTGCATCGGACCGCATACATCTGAATGTATGAGATCTAGTACCTCCGGTTTCCGTTGAGGCGGGGAGCTCTGGAAGGATACTCTGTTCTGCTTTCCAGCCATGCAGTGTTCACACTTCCGTAAGTGTGAGTTCTTCAATTCCGGAAGAACATTCCGCCTGCGTAGTATCTCCATCCCTGTTTGGCTCATGTGACCGAGCTTTTATGCCATAGCTCGGCTGCCTCATTATGTTGACTGTATTTATGCTACTATTTGAAAGCTTAGCATGCATCAAATACAGAGTTGAATCTTTCTTACCTCGTGCCACGACCATTGATCCTTTAGTGAGCTTCCAGCATCCGTCACTAAAGGTGCTGCAGAAACCTTCATCATCCAGCTTGCCTGTTGAGATCAGGTTTAACCGGATATCTGGGATGTGCTTGACTCCCTTCAACACTAGCCTTGTCCCGTTCTCTGTTTCAAGGCAGATGTCTCCAATACCGACGGCTTTGGACTGTCCGTCATTCCCCATCCTTACAGCACCGTAGTCCCCTGGTGTGTAAGATGAAAAGAAGTCTCTGCGAGATGTGGCGTGTATGGAGGCGCCACTATCTATCACCCAACTGGTCTCGTGGCTGGCAAGATTCACACAGCTTCTTCATACATTATGCAGAAGTCTTTGGAGGTTTTCTCGGTGGTAGTAGCAACTCTTTCTTGATTAGAGTCACCATCTCTCCTGGACTGCTCGTTCTTCAGTTTGTAGCAATCCCGCTTCATATGGCCTTTCTTTTACAGTGATAGCACTCAATATCTCTAGTTCTTGATTTCCCCCGGTTCTTGTCTGATCTCCCTGGGCCTCGGCTTTTACTCCTCCCCCTTCTGGTGTTCTTTTCTGTCACTAGAGCTTCTGAGGTTGAGGCTGATGCTGACTCCTGCATTCTCGTCCTCTTTTCTTCCTCGAAGATCCTGGTCTTTGCCATCTCCATAGTGACTTTCTCATCTGCAGCTGAATTGATCACCGTAGATCTGAACGTTTCCCAAGATTCTGGTAACGTATTAAGGAGTATTAAGCCATTTACCTCATCTCCGAAGTCTATGCCCAATCCAGACAACTTTCATTGTTCCGAGGAAATCGTTGATTGATATGGTCCGCCACAGCTGTACCTTCCTGGTATTTCAAACCCATCATCTTCTTGATGTAGTACAGCTTGTTGTTTCCAGTCTTTGCTCGAAAAAGCTCCTCCAGCTTTCTCCATAAAACACGTGCATTTGTTCTTCACTGACATGGTTGACGATACTGTCGTCGATCCACTGACGAATAGTACTGCATGTTTTCTGGTGAAGATTAGCCCACTTTCATCGGTCATTCCTTCTGGTTTCTGCTCCAGAAATACCGATCCATCATAGTCCTTCACATACAGAAGGTCTTTCATCCTTCCTCTCCATGTGAAATAGTTTGTACTGGTTAACAAAATCATTTTTCCGTTGCTCCCCTCCATCATAAAAATTCTAAGCAGAATTTCAAAAAACGGACCTCACCGTTGCGTCCGGAATGGTCGAAAATGGTGGAAATGACACTTCGTTTGTCAAAATCCGACACAGGGACCAAATTGCAAATTTCAGAAATTACAGGGGTCAAAGTGCAATTTCCAAAGTTCAGGGGCCAAAGTGCAATTACGGAAAAGTTCAGGGACTAATATGCAATTTCCAAAGTTCAGGGACTAAATTGAAAATTCTGAAAGTATAGGGGCTAAATTGTAATTTCCAGAAAGTTCAGGGACCTATCTGAAATTACCAGGCACCGCTGACGTGGCAGCTGACTGGGCTGCTGACTGTGCGCTGACGTGGCGCTGACTGGGCAACACGTGGCGGCTGACGTGGCGTCGCTTCAACCTCAGGCTGCGCGTGCAGGCGCGTGGAGAGCGTGGTCGGCGCGGGAGAAACTCTCTGACTGGCGCGTGGGCGCGTGCGACGTCCTCAGACCTCCGTTCGATCGCCGGAAAATACCACCGTGCTCGTCTCGCCGTGAAAAGTCCGATGATATGCTCAAAATCGATTTTCGACAACTTTCGTCGGAACCGACTTTCCGAACCGAAACTTCGTTTTTGAATTTCGGGATCCCTCCGTGTAACCGTAGCTCTGATACCACTTGTTGTGATTAAACACACAATAATAGAGGATAATTTGAGAGAAAACTCTTCTTTTATATACCCACAAAAGAATTACAAAGCTTCCAATACAAGCTTTACAAAAAACTCTCACCAATCACTCTCACTACACTTTCACACATTTAGGGATGTCTAACTTATGATTTTTGGGCTCCTTATATAGTGCTCAAACCGCGTGAACAGTGCCACGCGGTTTGAGCAAGCTGTCACCAAGCTTGCAATGGTTGGCATGGCTGGCAAAGATCAAATCATGCTTTCGGTGCATGATTTGATCATTTGCTGTCTTCAACATATATGCCATCTCTATCACGCAGGCGGGTCCCACAGTTTTTTTTTTTTTTTTGGAATCATTAGAAATCCGTCGTTAAATCATATTTTCCGGGTTTAAATGGAACAGTCACAAATTCTTAAAAAATACACACTCACCGGATTCGAACCCGACACCTAAGGTCATATCTTAAGTCATATACCACAAAGCCACGTCAATGCCAAAGCTCAACCATAATAATGATTTTCCTTCTTCATCATCTCCTTCAATCATCGAAGACAGAATATCTTACCATAAACGATCCACATGACCTTAGGAACAACTTGTATGTTAGATATGTCATATGTTAATATAATTAGATTTCTTTTTAATACTCAAAATATGCAGTTATTAGGTTGAGGAAAAATTAGTTCTAATTTTGATATCACAGATTTAAATATAGGTTTAGATGTGTATACCAAGTCTCAAAAAAAGATGCTTTGGAAGATTTATTTTTATTTTTATTTTATTTTTAAAAAAAAAAGAAGAAGAAGAAGAAGCATTGCGTGTAGAACCCATTCACACGTGAGGTCGTATGAAATCTATCAAATGTAACCCATAATCATACTTGTAAGAGATCCTGTGTCCTGTTTTTCGACAAGTTTTTTCTTATTTGATTTATTTCTAGTTTCTTTCTAGGTAAGGTTTATGCCCCAAAAATTACTGTTACCATAATCTATTTTCAATAAATTTGCCTCGCCCTTTCAAGGTTTGTTAATTTAAAAAATATTTTAACAGAAAAATAGTGAAATATAATTTTATTATAAATTTAATTGTAAATTATAATATTTTAAAATTTACGATATCTAATTATTATTAATCTGAATTCTGAAGTACATTCACTTGCATAATTCATTGGATCATTAATTTTTAAGTACATGACTGCAAACCCTTTTGTTCCTTATTTTGTTTTCCGAGTTAAAATAAAATCGGTAAATCTACTAAAGCTTGCAAGAAATCAGAGTCCCCATGCTTGTTCCTTGAATCATTCCCTTGACATCTTCTTCAAATCTCTTCATATTCTGCCTCGGCAAACGTATTGGTATAAGAATCCCACTCTCCCCATCTTCTTTTTGGCACTTGGTCAAGAAACTAATAACAGATATAGCCCCAGCAATTCCAGCAAAAACTGGTTTCCCCCACCCCAAATCAATTTCTTCAAATCCAACTTTGCTTAAATCAGAAACAATGTAATTCCCTTTAATCGGATGCATCGGTAGCCTCCCTTTGATCGCCATAAGATCTGCCGCCGATCTTATATACTCTTCACTCATTCCAGCCTTTGCTTTTTTCACCAATGTAACGGCAAACCCTAATGAACTTTTGCATAAAGCTTCAGCTTTTGTACACACAGCTGGGAATGCCAATGCATTACCATAATACCCAGATGGTATATTCATGTTATAATGTTTAGCTCTTGCGCTAATGAGACATGAAAATTGAACGGTGTCATTAGGATCTATTTCAAGTGCAATTGTTCGAGACCTCCACATAGAAGCAGCTAGCAACTCAAATGTGGAACATTTTCTAAGGTGTAATGGAAGTTGGTTTCTTAGAACTCTAATCTCTTTGGGACCAAAGTAGAATGATTTGTGGTCCATTTCATTTGGGTTCGTAGTTGTAAAGGTATCTGAATTGTTATTTACTTGTTCATATTCAAAGTGAATGCATGTTACTTGTGGTGGATTCCTAGAATTTAAGCGTTCCCGTTGCCAAACAGGGAATAGGGAAGGTGAATTTGAACCTCGTGACATCTCTTCTACGGCTTTTAGAAAATGTACCAAACCAAGTCCATCACACATGGTGTGGTTGAAGCGCACTGCAAGACTGAATCCTCCACATGCCAAGCGAGTCACCTATATATATATACACAAACAAAACCATGAAATCCGATTATTAAAACTGCCTCATTCTGAAAATTGCCATAAAGACGCTTTTCACTTTAGATTTTTGAAAATACAAATTTTAATCCATATCGTTAAATATTTTCGGTTAATTTTGAGTCCTTTTTCAACCGATTCATTTTAATGACTTAAATATCTTAAAAATTATCTAAATATTGTAAAAGTTTGCTTTTAAAATTAAATGATTTGTGACTTAATTAACAAAAAAAATAAACCTAAAGTACTCAGTTTTTTTTTCTCCAATCAATTTTGCTATTGTAGAAGCTCACTTGAAATAAGAGCAATGGGCAACCAAGCATGGCATCTGATCCTGGAACATTATAGAGTAATTGATCCAAATATGGGCATGGTGATTGAATTTGATCACCAAGCTCCTCAAGTGTGAAGTTGGCATCAGCTTCAATAAACAAGATCCCTTCTCCATTGCAATCCACCATAAGCTTGCGGTTCGGACCTTCTATAAGCCTACCAGAAAATGGATAATAAGACACAAGTGCTTTACTTATGGCTTCCTTGATGACCCTAACTGGATCTTTTTCTTTCACTGAAGCTGATGATGAAGTGTTATTATTCTTGTAAAAGAACATTACTGGAGCATGAAACCTAAAGCTTTCTTGGCCATCTATATCGGAAAGTTGCTTTACTTCAAGTGGCCTTGGCCTTGCCGGAACAATTAGTTCCGGTGCCTGCCGGGTAACTGCGAACACTTGAGAAAATTTTGAAGACATTTTTGAGTTATTGGCTTGGTTTTTTTTAGTAATGTTTCATTGGTTGCCTTCCCTCTCAAGGTTTTTCATTTATAGTTAGAATTTTTCCATTGATAGACAAAGAGAGCACTGTCTCACACGTGTGAAAATTGATTCGGAGATTCGAATTTTAAATGCGCTGGTCCAAAACTTTATTTTAAAAAAAGTAACAGGGGAGGAAACTAGGGGCTGGTCCAAAACTTTTGTATAAAAAAGTAATAGGGAGGAAATTAGGGACTGGTCCAAAACTTTAATTAAAAAATGTAATAGGGGAGGAAATTATAACTTTATAATTAAAATTATATAATAAATAAAATACCAACAAAAATTATAAGCTTTCTAATTTCTTTTCTTTTTAAATTCTCAATTAAAAAAATTTAAAAACAAAAAATTAGAAAATAATTGCAGAATTCTAAGTAAAAATGAAATGAATATATCTGGTATTTTTATTTTAAAATATTTATAAAGCGTTTAAAAATAATTTTAAAAAGCTAAAAATAGGTTGAAACCCGTTATGGGCCTTACCAAAATCGGAAAAATGATTATCAATTATTGTGGTATTTATACATTTATGGACAGAAATTATTCATCGACATCAACGATTTTTTAAAGTGGTTAATTTAAATTTTAAAGAAAAGTTTTCTAATAAATAAAAAATGGTTATACTTTGATAAAGAGAAAGTGGAATCACACGATTTACTTAGAAAACATACATATGTGATCAAATTTCCTAAATAAGGCCGTGGAACCTTTTCGGAGTTGATCAATATAAAAATCTAGATCTAAAAAAATTAATAAAAGATTGGATAATTCAAAATATATTTTTAAATTTCTTACCTTTTTTAAGATTTAAACTTGGACACTGCATTTTGAAAATATTTATTTTTACTTTAAATACAAACTAAATATTAATTTCTTTTTGGTATGTGGATGAAACCACTTATAATTATATTGTGACTATGAGTGAAAAATTCACACTCAGCCACACATCTAATTGACCATCATTGCGTGATTATAGTTAAAAAACACAATTACAATGTGATTGTGTTGCAAAAATAAATGAGGCACATCTGTGACTAGCTAAATTATCAGTCACCCAACTGATTTGTCACTGTAGTTAAAAAAAATACATTCCTAATTGATAGTTATTTTATGAATGTAGGTAAAAAACACAATTAAAATATGACTGAGATCACAAATATGATCGAGTCACACCCGTGACTAAAATACCAGTCACCCAATTAATAGATACATAGGAACATGAATTGCCATCAAAGTACTTGTTGTCTCATTGATGGTTGTTTTTTACAAATTACAATCATTATCTGTCTTGTTAGTGACCCTAGAAGAGCGTAGAGGATTCTTGAGATACATGCATTCCCAAATAGTCTCCAGATTTTTTATTATAGTCTCAAAATAACGTAATAATATATATAAGGGGTCTAATTTTATTAATTATAATATTATAATATGATTAACCACTTTGAAATATAAAAATCACTTTAAGCTTGTGCTACCTGCCATTCAATATGTTTCCTGTTATAGTGATCGTTAAAGAGGTCATTTTCTACCTTCATAACATTCATTACACAGTAGGATTATTTTCCTCTACGGCTAAGCTTTCTCTGGTTTGTTGCTTCTTATTGCTTTTGTGAATTGTCGTTTTGGTAAGGAAAGATTCAATACTCGTATGTCATATAGCCCTCAAGCTTATCCTCATGACCACCAGAGTATTCTTTCATCAATGTTGAATCATTCATTTCTTATCCATGCAATTAGCTTAGATTTTATGATTTGATGTGCACTAATTATCTTGGATTTGAGGTGATTATTGAGGCATGCATAATTTTTACGTGACTCAGCAGGATTTGATGCGCACGGGTCCTTGCCGACATGTTCATTCATCGAGCAAATTATTCATTTCATCAAACACCTTTGATTTTGTCACGACCCCCTTCTTCTGCTCTCTCGGAAGGCTGCCCTACTCTCTCTCTCGACCCTGATGTCACTCTCTGCAATCATAGCTCTGTCAACTAGTACTGTATATGGCAATTTCCCCAAAATCGAGATCCGTGACCTAATCTCCTGTCTCAGCCCGCCCTTGAACTTCTCACATTTGTCTTCCTCTCGTCGAATTAACTCTGGGTAATACCGGGATAGGGAAATCATCAGCCTCTCATACTCCATTACTGTCTCTGATGGTTCCTGAACCATATGCTCAAACCGACGACGTTGCTCACTACGATAAGCATAAGAGAAATACTTCTCTTTGAAGACTTTCTCGAACATATCCCAGGTGATATACTGAAGTCTTCTAAGTCCATCAGCTCTCTAGTAATCAGGTGCTCTCAGTCTATCTGTCAGTACAGTCTCAGTGTGCTTCCATCAGGTCTCAGCCTCACCTCTCATCATAAAGGCAGCGAACCTAACCTTCTTTTGATATGTCAAGTCTAACAAACTGAATATTGTACGGCCAAAATTGAGCACAATGGTAAAATCGACATTTCACCTCAGGGCCAACCACAAAACCCGAAACCCACTAGTAAGTCCAGTTTGAGAACCAATATCGGACCAAGAGATCTCACAAGCCCAAGCCCATTGTCACGAAGAGAGCAGATCAAGATGGCCTACAGACTCTTCAGTTACCAAGTTAAGAAACGCCTAAAACTCATAAACCCTCCACTAAATTGACTGTAACAGAGGCTTCAACGGCTAAAGCTCATAATTTCAGTAGTCTTCCTACTGAAATTATTTATGTGACACTCAATACCGTAACTTTTTTATTTTTCAGCTACTTATATCATTATATCAGCTACTTATTTTTCTGCTACGAATGCACTTAACAGTAACGTTTTTTTTCTTCCTGTTTTTCCATTTTACAATTTGTTATATCCCGTCTATTCTGGGACCAAATATTCAATATTTTAGATAGTTTTAAAGAATTTTTTAAAAATCTAATCATAATGTTGTTATTTTATAATTATTTGTTACATTATTTAATTGATTTAATGTTTAGTGATGATTAATTTCATAAAATATTTATTATTATTATTTTTTTTATCTTCTTATATTTTAAATAATTTAAATGATGATTATATTTTATGATAAAAAATATTGGTGTAGTTGTGATTATTAGAAGAATTACTGTATAAAAAAAAAATTAAGTAAATGTTAGATTCAGTGAATATTATAAAAATTGAAAAAACCGAATCGTATCGAACCGAATTGAAAATTAAAAATAATTTAAAAATTTTATTAAAATTTTTTTAAAATACCAAATAATTATAATTATAAATTTATTTATCCTGATAACAGTGTCCACCCTAGTATTGGACCAAAATTCGAATATCATGTATACTCGGAAATCAGTTTTCACACACGTAAATAGAAAACCTTGGTCGATAAGGCAACCAATAAAGCATCAATTAACAACCAGCAAGTCATCAAGCCAAAAACTCAAAAATGTCTTCAAAGTTTTCTCTAGTTTTTTCAGTAACCCAGCAGTCACCGGCATTAATCGCTCCGGCAACGCCAACACCGCGTGAGATAAAGCAACTTTCCGATATTGATGACCAAGATAGTCTAAGGTTTCATGCTCCATTAATATTCTTTTACAAGAATAATAACACTTCATCATCAACTTCAGTAAAAGAAAAAGATCCAGTTAGGGTCATCAAGGAAGCCATAAGTAAAGCACTTGTGTTTTATTATCCATTTGCTGGTAGGCTTGTAGAAGGTCCCAACCGAAAGCTTATGGTGGATTGCAATGGAGAAGGGATCTTGTTTATTGAAGCTGATGCCAACTTCACACTTGAGGAGATTGGTGATCAAATTCAGTCACCATGCCCATATTTGGATCAATTACTTTATAATGTTCCAGGATCAGATGGCATGCTTGGTTGCCCATTGTTCTTAATTCAAGTGAGTCTATTATTTATGACAAAGTGATTGATCAAGTTTAATTATATTTACTTTTACATACTCAAAATATATAGTTTTTACATTCTAATATTAACTAGTTCTTACTTTTAATAGCATATTTAGGTTAGGTTCCCCTCTAGTCCCTAGATTTTGGCAAAAAGTATAGAATAGTCCTGTAGATTTGAACAAAAATATATGGATATACTACAAGGATGTTTTGGTTAATCTTTTAAAATATAGGGACTAATTGGATAATTGATTCAAATCTCAGGAGCTTTTATTTTTCCAACATATTATTATTATTATTATCTCTCTCTCGCTTTTTTTTTAAAGGAGCTGAAATCTTCTAAAATTTACTGGAAACACCCATTTTTAGTGGAGAAAAATTGATTTTTTTCGAAAATATTTGGAGATTTTATCGCCAAATCATCTGATTCAGGCTTAAGCGAAGTAGGTAAAACACTTGATTGTCTCATGGTCTTATAAGAAGTGCACCCTCTAGCTTCAAACTTAGGACTTGAAAAATTAAATCATAAACCTTATGCCACCAAGTCCCACCCCTTCAAGACGAGAAAACTTTGGTTATAAATTCTAAACCAAAAAACCTAACAAAACAAACTTTAGTAATGGATAAGAGTCTTATTTTTTTTATATTATAATATTATGATTTGATCAAGGTTTAAAATATAAAAATAATTTTAAGCCCCGATGATACCAAGACCGGCGTTGTCTGTGCCCCTATATTAACTTAATCATTAAATTACATGATCTTTCTTTGTTTCAATATATAGGTGACTCGATTGAAATGTGGAGGATTCGTTTTTGCATTAAGTTTCAACCACACAATGTGTGATGCAATTGGTCTGATACAATTTCTAAGAACCATAGAGGAGATGGCTCAGGGTTCAAATACACCTTCCCTATTCCCTGTTTGGCATCGTGAACTCTTAAGTTCTAAAAATCCGCCACAAGTAACATCTGTCCCAAATGAACATGAGCAAATAAGCACCATCCCAGATGCCTTCATAACTACCAACCCAGATGAAATGTACCGCAAATCCTTATATTTCGGCTCTAAAGAAATAAGTTTGATAAAAAATCAACTCCCATCACACCTTAGAAATTGTTCCACATTTGATTTGCTAGCTGCTTTTATGTGGAGGTGTCGCACAATTGCACTTGAACTAGATCCTGAAGACACTGTTCAATTTTCATGTCTAGTTACAGCACGAGGAAAGCATTATAACATGAATCTGCCATCTGGGTATTATGGTAATGCATTGGCAATCCCAACTGTGTGGTCAAAAGCTGGAACATTGTGCAAAAGTCCATTAGGGTATGTAGTTGAAATGGTGAAAAAAGCTAAGGACAAAATGAGTGAAGAGTATAAAAGATCTGTGGGTCTGGGGGATGAGCTTGTGTTGATCAAAGGGCAACGAGTGAAATATCCGAGTAAGGGAAATTTTATGGTTACTGATTTGTCCAAAGTGGGATTTGATGAAATTGACTTGGGGTGGGGGAAACCAGTTTTTGCAGGAATTGCTGGGGCTATATCTATGCTTAGTGTTTTTACTAAGTACCGAAAAGAGGATGAGGGGGAAAGCGGGATTCTTATACCCATACGTTTGCCTGTGTCCAATATGAGGAGATTTGAAGAAGAGCTCAAGAGAATAATGATCCAAGGATCAATGGAGGATTTATTTTACATCAAGGGGACTCAGATTTCTTGTAAGCTTTAATAAATTTGCTTGGAGATTCCGATATTTTTATATCAAGATACTTATGGCTTTCCGAAGTCTTTTGATTTGTATTTATTTAGCTTTCTTTTTTTTTTCTTTTTTTTTCTGCATAACTTTATTACTCTTTGTTGTTCTTAGTGCTATAATAGCTTTGTCTCATGGCAAAGCTCGTTAATTATGTCCCCTGATTTGTTGTTTTTGTTTTGAGCAAATACGTACGGAAACAAATGCACTAAAATAATTTCCACAAAATAAAGAACAAATGAGTTTAATATAGTTAGCAGTAATGTCTAGTGTCTACTAGGGGCAAACAAAAACAATTGTTTTACTTGAAATTAATAGAGTACAATTTTGAGTTAATAAAACCTCATTTTGCAAAGGATTTGAATTTACTATTGAGTTGAGATTTTTATGGATTGTAATTGATAGTTATTAAATAAAAATTTATTAGTTATTAAATAAAAATTATATGAAATAGAATCTTGACAATTCATTGCTATTAATACACATATGGTAAAGATTAAAAAAACCTTTGCACATAGAAGCTTAGTATTGGATCAAAACCAAATAAATCAAGTACTCAATGTTAAAATATATAATTCTAACTCAACCTAAAAATTAACTTGAAAGTTACTCAATATTTATATTTTAAATTAATTCTTGACAGATTTCCATTAACTAAGTCCCAAATGGAACGAGAACTAGGCCCGTAGGCCATGAGGAATAGAACTCATGACCTACTATATGGAGTAGATGTGTCTTGACTAAATGAGCTAACACTATTAACAAATTGGAATTTGATTCTATTAGTTTATTTTTCTATTATGATATGAAATATGATATTAAAAATTTATTAAAAACTTGTAGTCGAACTATCATCTATTTAGTTGTTTTTTATTATTTTAGCATACGTTGTATATGATAAGTTACAAGCAATGCATTGTAGATTTTTCTAGAAGAATAAGCTCAAATCTAATGGAATCTAATCTTATAACGTCCTTATTAACATATGGATTTCATGATTTGTTTCTAACAAAGGTGCCTCGTTTGCTATGTGGTGGATTTGTTTTTGCATTACGTTGGTTCTCACGTATGTGCTGGCCAAATATCCCAACACTTCGAATCCTAAAATCCCCATAGTGCAGTCGTTCTTTTTTCTGGTTTGTATTATATGGATAGGTAATGTGAGTACACCCATACAAAAATATAATTCTGATATCATGTTGAAATTAATACTCAATCCAAAAACTAACTTGAAGAGAATTGCCCGATACTTATATTTTAAATTTATTCCTTCATCAACCAGTACACTCAGAAATTAAAATCACTCTAAATCTCACAAATTTCTTTGCTCACCACTCTTACTCATTATTTAGATTTTGCAAATTGAAGTTATATTTATAGGCAACATGTGGCTCATTCGAATGAAGTTATATTTATAGGCAACAGGTGGCTTATAATTTCAATAATTATGGCCGCTATCTCCGAGGGCATGGTGGCGGTACCTCAAACCTTTGGCGAATGGGCAGTCCAGTGGCAACAAGTGGTTACTGATAAGAGGTTCAAAATTAGTTGGGCTATTCTACTTTTTGGGATAATATGGTCTATTTGGATTTATCGTAATGAAGTGGTTTTTGCTAACACAGTTTTTGACTTTGATAAGCTAAAGAATTTAGTCAACTGAGAACTCAGTGGTGGTACTACTTAGCGGGGAAAGTCTGGTCTCCTGGATTTAATTCCTTTTCTAGAAGAATAAGCTCAAATCTAATGGAATCTAATCTTATACTGTCCTTATTAAAATGTGGATTTCATGATTTGTTCCTAACAAATGTGACTTGTTTGCTATGCGGTGGATTTGTTCTTGCATTACGTTGGTTCTCAGCCGATATGAAATATTTTCTTCAAGCCAAATATCCCAACACTCTGAATCCTAAAATCCCCATGGTGCAGCCGTTTTTTTTTTTGTAAAGTCCAGCTGCATGAGCTACTTAGAAGCTTCCCATGCATCATCCAACTACCATGAGTTGCTGCTATGCATAGAACAGAAGCTGCCAAGGCAACTTTCGGTGGTGATTTACAAATGCCATGAAATTAGGGAGTGCAAGTTGGCTAGTGTATGTTGAGTTGGCAAAAACGGGTGGCACTGTAGCACACGTTTTTGCCCTATAAAAGAGAGCTCTAATCTCAGTTGAAATCATCCCAGAATCTCAAAGTGTATGTTGAGAGAGTGCTAAGTGAGGTTTTTTGATTTGTAAAGTTTAAACACTTGTATTCTATTCTTGTAAGTAATAGAAACGACTTCGATTTTTTCCTCAAACACATTCTAGAGTGATCAGTGAATCACAACACTTTTGTCTGGTTTGTATTATGTGGGTAGGTAGTGTGAGTACACTCATACATGAATATAGCTCTGATATCATGTTAAAATTAATGCTCAATCTAAAAACTAACTTGAAAAAGATTGTCCAATACTTATATTTTAAATTTATTCCCTCATCTCAACCAGTACACTTAGAAATTAAAATCTCTCTAACTCTCACAAATTTCTTTGCTCAGCACTCTTACTCATTATTTAGATTTTGCAAATTAGGATACTAAAGCTCATTCGAATGAAGTTATATTTATAGGCAACATACGGCTTATAATTTCAATAATTATGGCCGCTATCTCCGAGGGCATGGTGGTGGTACCTCAAACCTTTGGTGAATGGGCAGTCTAGTGGCAACAAGTGGTTACTGATAAGAGGTTCAAAATTAGTTGGGCCATTCTACTTTTTGCGATAATCTGGTCTATTTGGATTTATCGTAATGAAGTGGTTTTTGCTAACACAGTTTTTGACTTTGATAAGCTAAAGAATTTAATCAACTGAGAACTCAGTGGTGGTACTACTCAGCGGGGAAAGTCCGGTCTCATGGATTTATTCTTTTTCTAGAAGAATAAGCTCAAAGCTAATGGAATCTAATCTTATACCGTCCTTATTAAAATGTGGATTTCATGATTTGTTCCTAACAAAGGTGACTTGTTTACTATGCGGTGGATTTGTTCTTGCATTACGTTGGTTCTCAGCCGATATGAAATATTTTCTTCAGGCCAAATATCCCAACACTCTGAATCCTAAAATCCCCATGGTGCAACCGTTCTTTTTGTAAAGTCCAGCTGCATGAGCTATTTAGAAGCTTCTCATGCATCATCCAACTACCATGAGTTACTGCTATGCATAGAATAGAAGCTGCCAAGACAACTTTCGGTGGTGATTTACAAATGCCATGAAATTAGGGAGTGCAAGTTGGCTAGTGTATGTTGAGTTGGCAAAAACGGGTGGCACTGTAGCACACGTTTTTGCCCTATAAAAGGGAGCTCTAATCTCATCATCCATTCTATTAACATCATATGTCAATCTAGTTGACACACAACAATATTGGTCAAGTGATATATTATTGTCATGTATAACAATCACATTTTACCAATAACTTAATTTGAGACATATATAAATATCGTTGACTCTCATAATCGCAAACGTCTTTTGGATTAACGATATTCATCTGACATAATGTCTCATGACATACACATAAAATATGGATGTAATAATGTGTAGTTAACAAATGCCTTTTATTGATAAATAATAAACTATATTACAAATAATATGCCTTAAATCATTACATCCATAACTGGTTTTAGGGCATACTCTCTAACAAACTCCCACTTGCACTAAAGCCAGTTGTTATGATACCTAATGCCCATCTTCTCAAGATGACGCTCTATTTGTTCTTGGCTCATTGGCTTTGTGAGTGCATCAGCCACATTATCAGCCGAAGGTGTTTTCTGAATGGCTATTTGCCCATCTCCAACATATTCTCTTAGTATGTGATACTTTCTTTGAATGTGTTTGGATTTCTGGTGCGATCTTGGTTCCCTGGCCTGTGCTATAGCCTCATTGTTGTCGCAGTTCAAAAAATGAACGCTCTTTCAATGATTGGAACCACACCTACCTTTCACTTTCAGTTCTGGTGATCCATAAATCAATATCATATTCTTAGTTCTTCTTAAGTACTTGAGGATTGCCTAGACTATTATCCAATGATTTTCTCCTGGATCAGACTGGAATCTGCTTGTTATACTAACAGCAAATGCGATATCCGGTCTTGTACATAGCATGGCATACATGAGACCACCTATGGCAGAAGCATATAGTATTTGACTCATGCGTGCTATTTCTTGAGGTGTTTTGGGACTCATCGATCTAGATAGATGAATTCCATGCCTACAAGGCAACAAACCTCTCTTAGAGTCCAACATATTGAATCTCTTGAGCACCTTTTCTATGTACAGAATTGGGACAAACCAATCATTCTTCTTGATCTATCTCTATAGATTCTTATGCCAAGAATGTAGGTTGTTTCTCCCAAGTCTTTCATTGAAAATGTTTTGGATAACCATACTTTGACTGAAGTCATCATAGCGACATCATTTCCCAATAGTAATATGTCATCCACATATAATATTAAGAACGTTATGGCGCTCCCACTGACCTTTTTGTAAACACAGGGCTCATCCACATTTTTAATGAAACCAAACGTTTTGATCGCATCATCAAATCGTAGATTCCAACTTCTAGATGCTTGCTTTAGACCATATATAGATCTTTGCAACTTACATACTTTATGACTATCACATTTGGATGTAAAACCTTCTAGCTGTTTCATATAAATTTCTTCCTTAAGAAATCCATTTAGAAAAGCTGTTTTTACATCCTTTGCCAAATCTCATAGTCAAAATAAGCTGCTATAACTAAGAGAATTCTAATGGATTTTAGCATAGCTACTGGCGAAAAGGTCTCCTCATAATCAACTCATTGTTTCTGAGTATATCCTTTTGCCACTAGTCTAGCTTTATAGTCTCTCTTTTCCATCATTTCCAATCTTTCTCTTGAAGACCCATTTACACCCAATAGGACCAATTCCTTCAGGAGGATCAACAAGTGTCCATACTTGATTGGAATACATGGATTCCATTTCAGAATTCATAGCTTCAAGCCATCTAGAAGAGTCAATGTCTGACATTACTTCTTCGTAGTTTCTTGGGTCATCAACATGAACCGCTTCACCAATCATAAAAGATTCAAAATCTTGTTGATTGACTAGGGTATATCTCAATGGCATGCGAGATTCCCTAATTGATCTACGAAGTCGTTGTGTTTCTTGAGGTGCTTCTTGTTCTACTTGTTCTGGTTCCTTCTGAGGTGAGTCAATTCATTTTCCAGAATCCTATTCTTGAGAGACTTCCTCATCTAGGTCCACTTCTTTCCCAGTATTTCCCTCTTGAACCAAACGGTCCTCAAGGAATGTAGCATTCATACTAACCACTATCTTGTGATCAGAGGGAATGTAGAAGTAGTATCCCATCGAATCATTGGGATATCCTATAAATTGAGCTTTTTCAGATCTTGAGTCTAGCTTTTCTGTAAAGACCTTCCTTATATAGAGCTGGACTAACCCAAATCTTCAATATCCTAAATTAGGACGTTTCCCATACCATATCTCATATGGGGTTTTGGGAGCGGATTTGGTTGGAACTCTATTTAGAACATGCAAGGCTGTTTGGAGAGCATATCCCCAAAAGGACGTCAGTATATCAACAAAACTCATCATGGAACGTACCATATCCAATATGGTACGATTTCTCATTTCAGAGACACCGTTTATGCTGAGGTGTGTAAGAAGGTGTTACATGTGACACTATTCCATGTTCCTTAAGATAATCTTGAAATTCGGTACTTAAGTATTCTCCTCCACGATTAGATCATAGATTTTTAATACTTTTCCTAATTGGTTTTCTACTTCATTCTTATACTCCTTGAACTTTTCAAAAGTTTCTGACTTATGTTTCATTAGGTACAAATATCCAAATCTTGAACAATCGTCAGTGAAAGTAACGAAGTATTGAAAACCACCCTTGGCCAAAATACTAAGTGGGCCACATACATCAGTATGTATGAGTTCCAAGGTTTCTTTGGCTCTTTCGTTTTGTCCTACAAAAGGTGATTTGGTCATTTTTCCTTTGAGACATGATTCACAAGTTGGATAAGGTTCTAAACCTAACGAAGGAAGTAAGCATTCCTTCTCCAATTGTGAAATTCTTTTATCTCCAATATGACCTAATCTTAAGTGCCAAAGGAATCTTGAATTAGGATTATCTCTTGGTTTTTTTGTTGTTATTATATTTAATTCTTTGTTATGGTTCTCATCATTTGTAAGACATATAATCCATTTTCTTGTAGTGCAACACCAACAAATTTATTCAGATAATAAATATTGGATTTCTTATTGATAAAATGAAATTCATAATTACATTTTGTCAATACTGGAACGGAAACAATGTTCCTTATTGCACTAGGAAAATGTAAGACTTTATCTAATAAAATTAAATATCTTGATGACATAGAAAGTTGACACGCCCCTACGCTGGTTGCAGAGACAAGTTCTCCATTCCCAACTTTCAGGACCACTTCTCCTTCCTTAAGTAACATCTTACTCTTTAGAATCTGCGGAGACATATAAATATGTGATGTCGCAGCAGAATCTAAAATCCATGAATGAGATATGGAACTTATTCCAAGATCCATTTCAATAACAAAGAACGAGGACGTACCTTCCTTTTGCTTTTTCAAGCTCGCACGGTATTGAAGACAATTCCTCTTCCAATGTCCTTTCTTCTTGCAATAGAAGCACTCATTTTGAAAATTGGGGCCAGTGAGTTTATCTTTGTCAAGTATTATTTTTAGTGGATTCATTTTATATCACGTACTCTGTTGAAACTCGAGTTTGTTACTAATTTGTAATAAGTAATTAACAAAAATTTAAGGTCTTTTAAATAATGTTGCTCCCACTAATTTTAGTCGAATTCCACACTCCCCTATGCGGAAAACGGAAATATTGTTGGATATATTTCTAGTGGGACGTCGAGTTCTCATTGTTAATGTCATGCCTCACCTAATGGGTTTTGGCATTTCATTTGCAATGAGTCCAAACTCCTTTTATTTGTATCTCTATACAAGGTTCGGCATTTCCACCTCTAGCGAACAATGTCTCACCTAATGGCTTTTGACGTCTTCACTAGTTAAGCTTGGCCCAACACCTTTCGTCACGTAACACATGTGATTGGCCCTCACCTAATGGGATTTGGGTTTGCAATCATTAGGCTACATATACGAACAAGTCAAATAGTACTTAAACATATAAGGGTCTCTCACCTAATGGGTTTTGGGACTACCAAAATATATTTAGTGGGCTATTTGATTGTGTTGGAAGGTTAATGTTTAATATTCAATCTAGGGGATCATTTAATTATTCATATCTTATATGAATTAGGTCTTTTCTTTTGGTGCGTCTTGATGTCGTTGTATCTTATACTTTCATCATGTACAAGCACATTTAGCACATAACTTTTATGTTTGGCTCTAGACGAGGGGGATCCTAGTCTTTTATTAACACTTTAATAAGACTGTTTCATTTGGTTTAAGTTAATCTTTCACAATTCAGTAACTAGAGAAAAACTCCCAGAAGATGAGGGGGGTCCGGCGTGACCACTTAAGTCCCTACCTTCTTAGGCTCTTATCGCCTTGGTGATAGAGTTCTCTTTAGTACCTCTTTCTTCGAGAAGGTCTTAGGCTTTCTTAGCTTGAATAATCATATTATTAATCTTGAAACTTTTAAAAGATTATACTTTGATTATCAATTAATAGTTTAATCATATTAAAAATTAAGAGATATAATCAAAGTTGTATTAGGATTCTTGTTGTGATTTATTTTAATCCAATTAAAATTTTATATGGGTTTAATTTCGTAAGAAGTTATTTAGTTCAAAACTAGCAACAACTCAATTTCTATTAGAATTCTTTCCAAAAACAATTTTAATGAAAATAGAATTCTAATCATACTCAAAATTTTAATTCTGGAAATTTTGTAAAATATTTATAATTTCAAAAATTACAATTTCACCTCTGATCATTTTGGGTATTTACAATAAATCCCTAAAACTTTCAGAATTTTACAAATTGGTCATGCGTAGTCTGCCAACCTGAATTTTCAGGTTTTGTCCAACAGATTGTTTTACGTAGCAGACAACCTTTCCGAATTCCAATTGAGTAGAAATTTTACAGAGTCGTTAATCTATATGTCTAGTATCTCCACAAAAACTTTCAGCCAAAAATAACGATTTTATCAACATAAAATAATAGTTTAACCGAACAGCTCTCATTAGGATCTCATATACATGCTTTAATTTGTTTTCATCAAAACGACATAACCTCAAAGCTCTGATACCACTATAAGGTTTTGGGGTTAGCGCGGAAGCATCCATGTGACTGAAATTTAACATTTTCTTCCAAAACCACTCTAAGGATCGTGGTTATGTCGTTGTTGATGTAAGCAATATACTATTTAAATTAATCTATATTAATTTAACATACATGTAATAAATAATTTTATTTATCAACATAAATAAAATTTACTGATAATAAAACATACCTTTATGTGCTTATTATCTTTTCGAGCCTTTTGAATATCCTCCTTGATTTTTTCCAAACAATAGTGCACCAAGCGTTGCACCTCTAGTTGGCACACTAGCGCTCTTCTACGAACAAATCGCTCCCACTATTGAGAACAAAGGAAACCCTTTTCTTTTCTATGATGTTTGAAGTCCTTAGGAATAAATTGGAACTATTCCAATTCAGAGATATGAATTCGGAAATATGCAAAACTTGGCATCAATATGCGCAAGCTTCATGCACGAGCATATATGTCTATATCAAAGTCAACACGCTAATTGCATATATTTCCTTTTAACAAACCATTGGCGCATATATATATATATATATATATATTATATATATATATATAATATACATATATTCATGCAACAACAATCCAATTGTGTCACGACCCCCCTCCCTAGAGCGGGACCAACCCTAGAAAGAGGTTCACAGACTTCTTTAGCTCGAGCATTCTATATGCCAAATCAACCAATTTAAAACACACAATTATTACATCACAAATTACAAACCCATAAAGTATACACAACTTTTATGGTTTACAACACAAGACTTAAAAAAAATACAAATGTTGACACAATGTCTGGTCCAACCCCGAGAATACAACTGTGGCACGTTGATCAAATCTGGTACTACTACTGCTGTGCTGACGGACTACCTGGAATGTTTGGGAAGAGGGGAGTGAGCTTAAAAAGCTCAGCCAGTAAGCACTCATACTCTCAACATGAACTCACCAACAAAATAAGGATATATATATAAGTATATAATATATGAAAATATCATATATTATAATATCATATCAAGCAATCAACCCACAATAATACAAACATCCATCAAACATGGTTGCTAATCCGGGTCCAATATAATAGTGGTTTGAAACCAATGGGAGAGTACATCATCATAACTCCCAAGGTTTCCCACCATATCATAACCAATTGGAGAGTACCTCATCACAACTCCCAAGGTTTTCCATCATATCATAACCAATGGGAGAGTACCTAATCACAACTCCCAAGTTTTCCATCATATCAGATCATGTAATGTATCATCATATCATCTCATCCCAACCACTATCATACAAAACCCGGCTGCATAACTCAACAACACACATCATCCAATACATCACATCCCACATCCAATCCATCAATCTCATCTCAACAATCATGAATTCATATTTTCATGCTTTCGATTAATAAATATTTATTTCTCAACAATCATATATATAAATATATATATATATATATGTAAATAATTATAATTATAATTATACCAATATATTTGTATATAGACTTCCAAGACAACCGTCAATAATCAAACAATTATGTTAAGAGAATCATCATGCAGTGTACTTACCTCTATCCACGCAAAAGTCCCGAATATGCCTATATTCTCGTTAAGAACCTCAATCGGACGCTCAAAATGCAAAGTCGATATCAACAATCCACTCGATATATCCAAACGACTATGTTGAGTAGAAAAACAGCGACGAACGGCTTCAGAACTTGCTTATACGCTTAACGATGCAAGCGGGCCCCACAACCAGAAATCGGGCCCCACAACGAAAATACTTTCAACAGTGGATATTTATACCAAAAAGCTCGTATAATCGAGAGCAATAATCTGCTACGTTCGAATCGTCGATCCAACGGTCGGATCTCAAATTCCAGTACTATTCCCGAATTACCGATAATTGCAAAACAGAAAACAACCAAATGATGTCGGATCAGGAAGTGACCACTGGCGTTGGAAAGATCTTGGCCTGAAAAGTACTCACTCGCCGGAGGTGTCCGTCAAAAGTGATCGGAGATGGCCGGAAAATGCAGAAAATTGGCCGACGAGTCCTCCTATTCAGGCGGCGCGTGGAGGAGCGTCTAGCGTCCGATGGCCTCGATCTCGACGGCTTTGGAAAGCTGACGTCGGTAGCTAACTGGCGGGCTGGCACGTGGCGGAATATGATCGGCGGTGAAGCGACGGCGGCGGTTCCAAGATTAGGTAGAGAGAGAGTGTGTTTGAGAGAAAGAAAAAAATAATAATAATTGAGAGATAAAGTGAAACTGCTGAATTTTTTTTTTTTTTTTTGCTTCTCTTTTTCCTTCGTACGCTATCACCCTCTCTCTCTCTCTTTTATAATCTTTCAAAGTAAGATCTGTCAAATATAATATATATATTTATTTGTCTTCATATGTCACGCGGTATTACAATCTACCCACCTTACAAAAATTTCATCCCCGAAATTTCTCAATCCTCAAATAGTTCTGGATATTTCTCCTTCATGTCTTGTTCCAATTCCCAAGGTTCCTCTTGAATGTGATGATTAGTCCACAAGATCTTAACAAGGGGAATCTGTCTGGATCTCAACTCTTGGACTTTCCGTTCTACAATCTTCACATGCTTTTCTTCATAAGTCATATTCTCATTCAATTCGAACGGTTGGTTCTTCAGGATGTGAGTAGGATCTAGTATGTACTTCTTTAACACTGACACATGAAACACATTGTGAATCCTTTCTAACTCTGATGGTAATGTAAGACGATATGCCACATTGCCCACTCTCTCAAATATCTTGTAAGGACCAATGTAGCGCGGTGCTAACTTTCCTTTCTTGCCAAATCTCATTACTCCCTTCCAATGAGAGACTTTCAAAAAGACTTTATTCCCCACTTGAAACTCAAGGTCTTTCCTCCTTCTATCGGCATAACTCTTTTGTCGACTCTGCACCTCCAACAATCTAGCTCGGATTAGTCTGATTCTCTCTGACGTCATATCTACCAAGTCTGAACCATGAATCTGTCTATCTCCTACATCGCTCCACAAACAGGAGTTCTGCACCTCCTCCCATACAATGCCTCAAAAGGAGCCATACCGATACTCGCCTGAAAGCTATTATTGTAGGCAAATTCTATCAAATGTAGGTGACCATCCCATCCTCCAGCAAAAGTCAAAACACACGATCTCAGTAGGTCCTCCAATGACTGAATAGTCCGATCAGACTGCCCTTCGGTCTGAGGGTGAAATATTGTACTCATAGAAATCTTTGACCCTATAGACTTTTGGAAACCCTGCCAATAACGAGAAGTAAATCTGGCATCTCTATCTGATATAATCGATGTCGGTACTTGACCGGCGTAAACACACACGTATAACGCAAGTGCATGTATCGTTCAAGTAGTATAAAAATATCATGGTAAAACATGCTCCAAGATCTTCATTTTGAGGATTGAAAGTTTGATCCTCCGTTTTGGTGCAGTTGGTATAAATAGATCAGCTTCATCCTCGTCAGAATCTGAATAATAAAAGTCAAATTGAGACTTTGCCGGTTCGGGCTCCTGAACTGATACCTCTGGTTGTTGATACTGCTCAGCCTCCTCCTCTGTTGAAGTGTCATTGTGAAATGATTGGTACTCGAAGGCTTCATCAGTGTCATCTGAAACTGGTTCTTGAGGTATGTAGTTCTGGTTTTCTGTGAATTGTCTCATTTGATCTGTCATCTTCTGAATGAATTCTGATTGTCTCTGAATACTTTCAAATTGATTCTAGCTTGTTTCAAGCATTGTATCCAACTTTTCTTTTCGTTTCTTGAACATATCTTTGAGCATGTTTAGCAACTGATCTTCCTCTGATGGTTCTGGTTATTGATGAAGATCATAGGTAGATGGTGGATAAGATGGAAAATGTGGTTCTGTGAAATGTGATGGCTCGTCATACCATGAAGGATCTTGATAGCTCTGCCACCCTGGATGGTAGTTGTATTCGTAATAATCTCTAGGGTGGTTACCATTACATATGTCACATCTCCTCATTGCGTTCTGTTGAGCAAATGTGGTATTGCTTGGTTCTGGCATCCAGTGATAATTGTTGGGCTGGACAACAGGCCTCAGAAAACCGGACTGTTGCTCCCAGATTTAGGGTGTATCTTCTAGTAAAGCTCATGATCTCTCAATCTCCCAATAATGTTCCATTTTTTTTCAATCACCTGAAACAAAATAAAGAAATAAAAATTACAGATAAAAATAAAGAAAATTAGATACAAGTAAATTAGATAGCTTTAAAATTAATAACTCAAGAAAAATAACTCCCCGGCAACGGCGCCAAAAACTTGACCGGCGTAAACACACACGTATAACGCAAGCGCACGTATCGTTCAAGTAGTATAAAAATATCGATCCCACGAGGACTTAATTCCTATTGTTGTTATTAATTATTGACACTATTTGTTTACAAATATCTAATTGAGGGAGAAGAGAATGATTGCTTGATTGATTTGGTTGATTGTAAATTTGCTAAATAACTAAAAAGACAAAAGAAAATACTAAGGAAAATAACAAAAGACACAAAGATCTAGGGTTGTGAATCATTCTAATATCTTTTAAAAGATGAAGTGATTATTTTATGTTTGTGTAATAAATCAGTTTACTAACCTGGAACACTAAATTATGCAAACGCCTCTGTCGATGGTCAGACGCAAATACCCAGTTTAACCCAATTGAACCATATGTCTATGTCAACCAAATTATATCTGGATTCATTAAGTTTAAGTTCCAATTATGGCTACCCCCGCCCGACAGGTATATGTCTATCCTGTAAGGAAATCTATTAAAGGGTTATCTATCCTCAAGGAAGATCGTGTGCTATTAGGTCTAAGGCTGAAACCTAAAATCCCTATGTCTAGTTCATTTTAGATTTACCACATCATTCTCATTGGTGATCAGACAACAAGAAGCATTAAGCTTAAGACTTAATAAGTAAACCTTTAAATTACCCAAACTATAAAATAACCCCTTATAAACCGGTGATATTAGAAATCATCACAACCCCAGATAACTAACACATAATTAGGGCTAGTAAAAAATTAAAAGACATAAAGTAAAAATGCTGAAAAGTAAAAGACATAAAGTAAAAGCTGAAAAGTAAAATAAAATGCTAAGGTAAAATGATCAACTTTTACTATTTACTATTTAGATATCTCCCTTAATATAATATATTAACTTGTGATTATTTTTCCAACCAGCCATATAGGCGATAACCTGATTAAGTCAATTAAGTCCAACCAGCCATATAGGCGGTAAGAAAATTTAATTACCAACCGACCAATCTGGTGGTATCCTTTATTAGTCAGGTTTAAACCAGATTAAAATAATTACCAACCGACCAATCTGGCGGTATCCTTTTTAAGTCAATATTTTAAATAGTGAATATATTATTTTTAAGGGAGATTAATCTAAATAGTAAGAGTAAAAGAATTACCTTTCACCCTAGCTGGGGAAGTTACCTCCTCATGGTGAATAGTAAAAACTGTAAAAAGTAAAAAGTAAAAAGTAAATTACTATTATTACATAACGTAATTAAAATTATTTATAAAACTAAAAATTAAAAAAAACTAAAAACTAAAAGAAACTAGAGAGAGAAACTCTCTCTTTACATCAAAGAGATGAGAGAGAGTGGTGCATCAGAAAGTGAAATCTCGAGCTCAATTTATAGGCCTCAGTGGGGTTCCAGCGTCGCGACGCCAAGGCCTTTGGCGTCGCTACACCAGCTTCTGTCGACGTGACACGCTCTAGTTCGTCGGTTGTAGATTCTGGATAAGATGATAAGGTGACACGTGGCAGAGTGGTTGAGACTCAATTATTGTGACACGTGGTGGCTTCTGATTGGTTGGCTAGATTCTTATCCGCCACGTGTCAGATAAGGATTAGAGAACCAATAATTGATGCTGATGTGGCGGTGACGTGGCGACACGTGGGAAAGGGACTGTCGGCACCGTAGGATTGCGACATGTGGCACTTCCTGATTGGCTGATGATGACGTGGCGGTGAGGTGGCATGTTGACTCGGTCAACCTGGTGATGTGGTTGATGACGTGTCAATGACGTGGAGTGACACGTGGCACACGTGGCGATGGTGACTGTCGGCACCGTAGGATGCTGACACGTGGCACGGCGCATGTTAGCAGATCGGCTGTGATGGTGACACGTGGCACGACGCACGTTAGCAAAGTCAAACTTTTCTCAGATTCTGACCATGGACCCGGTGCACGTTAGCCTGTTCGGTGCACGTTAGGCGTCGCGACGCTGAAGGTCTTGGCGTCGCGACGCGAGAAATTACCAAAATGCCATTTTCGTCCAATTTTCACTGTTTTGGCCCAAATCACCTCCATAGTGTCCTGAAACTTTATTTATCTACAAAATAACACAAAACACATCAAAATATTCACAAAACTCAAGAAACTATACAAAATATTAGGTTAAATGAGTGGGAAATAGTGATAGATTTACCACTCATCGGTACTCCATGTAATCGTACAATCTGCTCCACATACAATTCTGCTAGTCTCTCTGGTCCCCATGTAACTCGAATCGATAGAAAATGGGCATACTTAGATAATCGATCCACTATCACCCAAATTGCGTCGTAACCTTTCCGTGTCCTCGGCAACCCTACTACAAAATCCATCGCAATATTCTCCCATGGCCACTCAGGTATAGGTAGAGGCTGGAGTAACCCGGCTGGATGTTGATGTTCTGCTTTAACCTGTTGACAAACCAAAGACCGAGATACAAACTCTGAAATATATTTCTTCATTCCCGGCCACCAATAAATCTTTTTTAGATTTTGATACATCTTGGTGCTCTCAGGATGCATATTATAATGAGCATCGTGGGCCTTATCCAAGATTTCCCGCTTGAGCGTTCCCAAATGTGGTACCACAACTCTATCACCCAAAAGTAATACATCCTCCGAACTCAATATGAAATTAGAAGTCTCCCCCTTAGGAATCTCTGCTCTCTATTTCCCACACTGATCATCCTCACTCTGGGCTGTTTTAAGTCTATCTATCAGTGTAGGTCAGACCTTCATATGGGCAAGAATGCCTGCTCTGACGGATATCTCAAAGGTCAATCGTAACTCCGCTAACTCCTCGAACATCCTCTGTCTGACTCTTAAGAACTGTAATCTACCCACATTCTTCCTACTAAGAGTATCAGCAACAACATTGGCCTTCCCTGGATGATAATTAATAGTGCATTTGTAGTCATTAAGGAATTCCATCCAACGTCTGTCTCAAATTCAACTCATTTTGAGTGGGAAGGTATTTCAAACTCTTATGATCAGTAAAAATCTCACACTTGGCACCATATAAGTAATGCCTCCAAATCTTTAGAGCATGAAAAATCGCTGCCATCTCCAATCATGAGTGAGATAATTCTTCTCATGGGTCTTCAATTGTCTTGAGGCATAGGCAATCATTTTCCCATGTTGCATCAGTACACATCCTAACCCTTGATGTGATGCATCAGTATAAACAACATATCCATCCAGTCCGGAAGGTAAAGTAAGTACTGGTGCAGTAGTTAATTTCTCCTTCAGAGTTTGGAAGCTCCTCTCACAATCATTAGTCCACACGAACGGTACCTTCTTCCTTGTCAGATGAGTCATCGGAGCAGCAATAATAGAGAAATCTCGAATAAATCGACGGTGGTAGCCTGCTAATCTCAGGAAACTTCGAATCTCTGTCACCGTTCTCGGTCTCTCCCATCTACGAACTGCTTCAACCTTTTGTGGATCAACATAAATACCTTCTTCTGATATAATGTGTCCCAGAAATACCACTCTATCCAGCCAAAATTCACATTTAGAGAACTTAGTATAAAGTTGCTCTCTCCTCAAAATCTCAAGTATCAACCGAAGATGTTGCTCATGATCAACTTGAGAAGGCGAATACACTAGGATATCATCAATAAACACTACAACAAACTTATCTAGATACGGCTGGAACACTCTATCATCAAATCCATGAATGCTACAGGCATATTAGTAAGTCCAAACGGCATTACTAAAAACTCATAATGTCTATATCTCAGTCGGAATGCAGTCTTGAGAACATCTGTATCTTGGATCCTCATCTGATGATACCCCGACCGAAGATCGATTTTTTAAAACACTGAAGCTCCATGAAGTTGATCAAATAAATCATCGATACGGGGCAACGGATACCGATCCTAAGGTACCATCCTTTTTTTTCACGAACAATACTGGTGCTCCCCAAGGCGAAACACTAGGCCGAATAAATCCTCGATCCAACAGCTCTTGCAACTGTTCCTTCAGCTCCTTCATTTCTGCTGGGGCCAAACGATATGGAGTCACCGAAATAGGAATGGTACCAGACATTAGATCTATAGTGAATTCTAGATCTCTACGAGGTGGCAAACATGGTAACTCATGAGGAAAGACATCCTGATACTCACTCACAACTAGAATATTTGCTATATGTATCGATTCCTCTTTTTCCACCGTAGTGATACTCGCTAAAAAGCACTTGCACCCCTATCTAATCATCCTACAAGCCGACATGGCAGAAATGATGGGTACCACAACCCGATTACGGTCACTGACTACCTTAAACTCCCCATCATCTGACTTAAACCTCACTTCTTTGTCGCTGCAATCAATAACGGCTCCATGAGCAGTTAACCAATCCATCCCTAAAATCAAATCGAAGTCCTCCATTTCTAACGGGTAAAGTATAACTGGTAGTTGTCTCGCCTCAATCTCAACACTCAATCCCCTAAATACCGCATCTATCCTGATGTCCTTCCCCGAAGGAAGACTCACACTCAAAGGAATCTTATTGGTCTCCGGTACACTACTCAGACAAGGAATACAACTAGTAGAAATAAATGAATACGTAGAACCCATATCAAATAATGCTCGAACAAGTATACATGATACTCGAACTGTGTCTGATACAGTATCACCACCATCTTGTGCCTCGTGCTTTGTCATGGCGAAGACTCGTCCCCTATCAACATCAGGTGCAGTATGTGTCTGAGATGTCTGTCATCTACCACCATATGGTCCACTCGAAGTTCCTCTACCTCTGTTCTGTGGAAAACCCGAACCTCTTACACGGCTACCACTGGAATCTATCCCTCTACCACGTCCCGCTGTCGGCTTGGCTCCTCGAGATCCACCACTAGTAAGGCAATCTCTAGCGAAATGTCCAGGTTGTTGGCATTCAAAGCACTTCTTTTCTCTGGTACATTGCATGCTGATATGACCCTCCTGACCACAGTTAAAGCAACGACGAGGGCCAGTAGGCCGAGATGCTACGCTCACAATACTCTAATCAACAGATGGTACTGTGCCTCTACTCTGAACCTGCTCAGTCTGACCCTGACGAAACTGTCCTCTGGAAGGTGCATTATGTGTGCCTCTAGGTGGTAACCCTCTATGACTCGGCTGTGGAGGATACTGTCTACTATTAGATCTACCATGTCCCCCGTCAGGAACCTCATTACGGCCCCTCTTCCTACTCTCTTGAAAGGCGGCTATGTTCTCCTTCTCAATCTTAATGTCACTCTCTGCAATCATGACCCTGTCAACCAAAACTGTGTATGAAAGTTTCCCCAAAATCGAAATCTTCGATCTAATTTGATGTCTCAACCCACCTTTGAATTTCTCACACTTATCGTCCTCGAGTCGTATCAATTCCGGATAGTGGCGAGATAAGGAAATCATCCGCCACTCATACTCCATCACTGTCTCTGTCGGTCCCTGAACCATGTGCTCGAACAGACGACGCTGCTACTACGATAAACATACGTAAAGTACTTCTCATTAAGGCTTCCTCAAACATATCCCATGTGGTATACTGAGGTCTTCCAGGTCCATCAGTTCTCCAAAAATCAGGTGATCGCAATCTGTCTATCAGTACGGTCTCAGTATGCTTCCACCACGTCTCTGCTTCACCTCTCATCATAAAAGCGGCAAATCTAACCTTCTCTTGATCAGTCAAATCCAACACACTAAATATGTGTTGAATATCATCCTTCCATTTTTCTGCAACTAAGGGATCAGCTGTGTCATGAAACTGTGGGGGCCTCAAATTAAGAAACTGATCCAGCTTGCTCGTGTTACCACTATTGCTCGAAGGTACATTACTTGCTGGCCCTCTGGTGACCATATGTGCAACTACATCGATAAATCTTCCCAATACATCTTCTAGATGTGAGGCTGTCGGGGGAACTGAATGAACGGCAGGGGTCACATTAGGTACAGTTCCATGAACATCATCAGGTGCAGCTACTGGAATAGCAGTGGGGGCAGCTGCCGAAACTACTGGAGGTACAGGTCTAGAACCTTCACCAATCTCAAAAATCGGCGGAACACCAAATGAAGCTACATCCGGTACAGGATCTACAGACAGAGTCTGGGGTCTCTCAATACCAATACTCGACATCCTCACAAATCGTCGAGCTCTCCCTCTCCCGCGTTGAGTACCAGTACCACGGCCACGTCCAGACATTTTCCTACAAATAAAAAGTTATCCCGTTAATACCATCTCTAATGCAATATGTCTACAGAACCTAAACCCTAAGCTCTGATACCAAATCTGTCACGACCCCCTCCCTAGAGCGGGCCCAACCCTAGAAATAGGTTCGCAGACTTCTTTAGCTCGAGCATTCTATATGCCAATCAACCAATTTAAAACACACAATTATTACATCACAAATTACAAACCCATAAAGTATACACAACTTTTATGGTTTACAACACAAGACTTAAAAAAAATACAAATGTTGACACAATGTCTGGTCCAACCCCGAGAATACAACTGTGGCACGTGGATCAAATCTGGTACTGCTATTGCTGTGCTGACAGACTACCTGGAATGTTTGGGAAGAGGGGAGTGAGCTTAAAAAGCTCAGCCAATAAGCACTCATACTCTCAACATGACCTCACCAAAAAAAAGGATATATATATATACTTTTATATATATATATATATATATATATATATATATATATATATATATATATATATATATATATATAAAAGTATATAATATATGAAAATAGCATATATTATAATATCATCTCAAACAATCAACCCACAATAATACAAACATCCATCAAACATGGTTGCTAATCCGGGTCCAGTATAATAGTGGTTTGAAACCAATGGGAGAGTACCTCATCATAACTCCCAAGGTTTCCCATAATATCATAACCAATTGGAGAGTACATCATCACAACTCCCAAGGTTTTCCATCATATCATAACCAATGGAAGAGTACCTCATCACAACTCCCAAGGTTTTCCATCATATCAGATCATGTAATGTATCATCATACCTCATCTCATCCCCAACCACTATCATACAAAACCCGGCTGCATAACTCAAAATCACACATCATCCAATACAATCACATCCTACATCCAATCCATCAATCTCATCTCAACAATCATGAATTCATATTTATCATGCTTTCGATTAATAAATATTTATTTCTCAATAATCTCATATATATATATATATATATGTAAATATTATAATTATAATTATACCAATATATTTGTATATAGACTTCCACAACAACCGTCAATCATCAAACAATTATGTTAAGAGAATCATCATGCAGTGTATTTACCTCTATCCACCCAAAAGTCCCAAATATGCCTATATTCTCGTTAAGAACCTCAATCGGACGCTCAAAATGCAAAGTCGATATCACAATCCACTCGATATATCCAAACGACTATGTTGAGTAGAAAAACAGCAACAAACGGCTTCGGAACTTGCTGATACGCTTAACGAGGCAAGCGGGCCTCACAACGAAAATCGGGCCCCACAACCAGAAATCGGGCCCTACAACGAAAATACTTTCAACTGTGGATATTTATACCAAAACGCTCGTATAATCGAGAGCAATAATCTGCTACGTTCGGATCGTCGATCCAACGGTCGGATCTCAAATTCCAGTACTATTCCCGAATTACCGGTAATTGCAAAATAGAAAACAACCCAAATGATGTCGGATCAGGAAGTGACCACTGGCGTTGGTAAGATCTCGGCCTGAAAAGTACCAACTCGCCGGAGGTGGCCGTCAAAAGTGATCGGAGATGGCCGGAAAATGCAGAAAAGTGGCCGACGAGTCCTCCCCTTCAGGTGGCGCGTGGAGGAGCGTCCGACGTCCGATGGCCTCGATCTCGACGGCTCTAGAAAGCGGACGTCGGCAGCTAATTGGTGGGCCGGCGCGTGGTGGAAGATGATCGGCGGTGAAGCGGCGGCGGCGGTTCCAAGATTAGGCAGAGAGAGAGAGGTGTTTGAGAGAAAGAAACAAAAAATTGAGAGAGAAAGTGAAACTGCTATTTTTTTTTTTTTTTTTTTGCTTCTCTTTTTCCTTCGTACGCTATCACCCCCTCTCTCTTTTATAATCTTTCAAGTAAGATCTGTCAAATATAATATATATATATATATATATATATATATATATATAATATATATATAATATATATATATATATATATATATATATATATATATATATAATATATTTGTAACGACCCGGGTTATTTTAGCATTTTGTGAAGATTTTATTTTTCACACGTAAGACCGTGTCTGAACGCGGGGATTATTTTTATGATGTAATGAAAACTTTTCAATAAATTAGTTATAAGTAACAATAAATAAAATTGAAGGATCAAATTGAGAATTGTTATATTTGTATTAAATAACCTAGATAATTTTTTTTTAGAATGCACATGTGTTTCATTACACTCACACACGTGTAATTCACTAAACCCACACATATCTATTAATTTATAACACACGCCAAATTTAACAAACACGTGTAAAATAAATATACACACACATTCATTAAGACACTCACGCTGAAACAAAAAAAAAGAAAAAGAAAAAAAGAAAGATCGAGAGAACCTGGGAGAGAAAGGAGAGAACGAGTAGCCTGGGCCATGTCCGGCCATGTCGTCGATCGCCGGTGAGTCTCCCGGCAGAGGCAGTGAATAGAGAGAGAACAGAAGCAGAGGAAGATTAGCAAGTGAGAGAACCGAGAGAGAAGAAAGAAGCAGTGCGAGAGAGGGGGGGAAGAAAATAGGGGTTTTGCAATTTGATGATTTTAATTCGTTCGTGGATGTAACAGTAAGTAACTTATGCTATAATTTCTATTTAAATTGTTCCTTTTGATAGATTCATTTGATTAGTATAACTGATTTTGTTGATTTTCAATTTACTGGGAGAGATGTATTATGGGTAAGCAAATTGTGAAAGGGATTTGTGAGTGAATGGTTGTAAGTCTTGGCAAGAGAGGGAATTTAATTTAAATGTGACCTTTTCTTTTAGGTCGTTTAATGGTAGGTTGGTTAAGGGATTTTGGTTATAGGGAAATGTTCTGTGATAGTAATGGATGGTTCTTATGTGAAAAAAAAATGAAAAATGAAATAATTTGAAGAAAATAAACATGAAATTAGTGATTAGCATTTATAGATGTAAGCTTTAGAAGTGTTAATGCATGTTAAACTTAAGCATGGCTATGTTTATTTATATAGTGTTGATTGATGTAATTTAGCAGCATGTATGCATATTCATACTGTGTTTGACTAAGTATGGATATAGGTTTTGAAACTTATGAAGCATGTGATGATGAGTTAACACACAGGTAATTATAAGTAAAGTTGGATGGTGTATAAAGATTGATATATGACCTATAATTATTAGGAAGCCTGGATGATAATGTGTATAAGGAATATACTAGAGAGTATGAAATGTAAATATAATTCTTGATAAATTATGTAAAATTGATTTTACTCCTATAAATATAGGAAATAACAAGTGCAAGTTAATTTGAATTTGTATATGGATATATATATGTTTGCGTATGAGTACATATGGTTTATGCAATATATATATATATATATTGCTTAAGGTAAGTAAAGATGAAAGCATGAAAAGAGTAGCATTTATATGTCATTAATTTATTTGTATGCATGAACATATACATGTGATTATATGACAACTTAAAATATAAATATATATAAGAAAGCATGACTAGAGTAAGTGAAAGCATAAGGAATGAGTACGCATATATGTATTTTATGATTTTCAGGAATTGATAAAGAAGTAAGAATGATTTTGAAATTTAAAGAGTTTTAAGGAAAAATTTCAAATGCTTTTAAAAGAAAAAGTGTATTTCAGAAAATGTTTTACAGTTTTGAGATACGGAATATGATTTTATGTTTTCGGGGCATGAGGTAAAACCTCACCCCAGTATGTAACTTGAGATACAGTTGGAATTGACGGATACAGAGAACATGTGCACATGTAGGGCCAGGATGGCGGCTTAGGATCGTGTACCTGGTCCCTAGTCTAGAGCTTGGGCGGTAGCATTGATCCGCACCCCCAGTTCTAGTGGTGGCTATACTACCAGTTGAGCTGTTGTCCTGGACGTAAGGCACCACCAGCCTCGGAGATGCCGCAGTTGAGCTGTTGTCCTGGGCATCGAGTATCATCAGTTTTCAGATTTCAGATTTTCAGTACAAGTTTTCAGAAACAGAATTTAGAACAGTTCTTCAGTTTTCAGTTTTCAGTTATAGTTTTCAGAAAGAGCTTTTATAAAAAGAAAGTTTCCAAAGACAGATTTTAGAAACGGTTTTCAGAAAATAGATTTTAGACACAGTTTCCAGAAACTAGAGGTTTAAAGCATGTTTTCAGAAAGATAAAGAGACTTTCGAACAGGAATTTCAGAACAGAGTTTTCAGAAAACAGTTTTCAGAAAAGGTTTTCAGAAATTATTTCTAAATAGTATGACATGTTAAGGTAGAAAGTAGTTTACAAGTTATGCATATAAATCATACATTTTGGTTATCATTTGAAAATGCATACAGTTGATATTATGCAATAGCATTAGTATATTCATATGTAAGTGTTTCAGAAAAAGTTTTAAAGTAATAGTTCATATAAGCATGGTATACTAGAGTAGAGTATAATTTTCTAATTACGCATATAAAACATATATTCTGGATATCATTTGAAGAGCATGTAGTTGGCATTAATGCATAATGGCATGTTTGCATCGATATGTATATATGATTAGCATTTGTGTGTGTGGTATGTGTACATAGGAGGATCAATTTGTGAAACACTGGTGTATGATGATTTGATAGTGTACTGATTGTTTGAGATAGAAAGAATGTTTAATAATAACCGATTTGATGATATTTCAAGATTATGGAAGAAAGAAAATTATAATTAATACCTGAACTAGATTAGTAAAGAGTTGATAGGAAGTAAATAGAAATCAGAGTAGCGCAGCGGAAGCAGGACAGAATCCGATATGATAGATAGTGATATAGTACTTAGTGTATATGTTTATTAATATAAATAGCAACAGACGTTAACATATGTGTGGTCAGATAAAGAGAATCAGAAATAAAGTGACATGTTTGTAGAATAAATAGAATTCAAGTAGTTAGATCAGACAGTTCAAACTAATATAAAATGGATTTAAGACTTTGCATGTGTAAGACGCTCAAGGAATGAGCATAGTTACTTACTGAGTCTTATGACTCACACCACAACAGTGTTTGAGTTTTGCAGGATGGTGACCTGATTGGTCGACCACAGACACCAGAGCTTGAGGAGCCGGATAGCAGCGTTGCAGTCAGCCAGTCACCAGGTCTTGGGTGGATAAGAGTCAAGTTGTTTATGAGTATAGTTGTAAAGTAATTGAGTTGTTTATAAGTTTAGTTGTATAAGTTTAAGTTTGTAAAAGTTTTTGTTTATACGCATTTTCGGGCAAGGAGCCCAGTTGTTTGGTGTCTTGAGTTCCTTATTTCAGTGTTAGATTATGTGTTGGGCCCTGTAGGTTGTATGGATGTGCTGGACTTGATCCAGAATGCATGACTTTTAGTAGAGGTCATGCCGAATTTTCGTCAGAGTCAGAGGCTTATGGAGTCAGGATTAGCCTGTCTCCTGCCGGTAGCATCCTAGCTTAGGCGGGATGTTACATATATATATATATATTCATATATTACTTGCGCAAATTGCTTTTGTAATTCTTGTAAATATATATCAACAACAACGCTTGCTGTGTATATATATTTATCTGCTTGCATGCAACCTACAACAAAAAAAAAAAAAACTACATTTGTTTATTGCTTATGTTCATATATATATATATAGGCAACAACCAATTGTCACCTTCAACTTTAATAAGAAATTTTCCTTCAACTTCAACAAGAAGTACTTCTTGAATAACAAGTCATTCTACAAGAAGTTTTGCCTCAACTTCAACAAGAAGTTTTGTCTTTCAACTTGTACAAGAAGTATTGCCTTTCAACTTGTACAAGAAGTTTTAATTGTATCTCAATACAAAAATGTCAATCAAATATCTCTACAAATCAAATTTGTTCTCTTAAAGATTCTTTCCAAAATAAAATTAAGATACTTAATCAAATTAGGAATCCTAATTAAATAAAGACTTCCCTATTTAATTTTAAATATGACTCTAATTAATTTGGGTGCTAGCACACTAAATTAAAGTCCAATAGATTAAATATTATTTTGGCATAATAATTAATTAACTATTAATTAATTAATTAATTCAACTTACTTAATTTTAATTAACAATTAATTAAAATTACATTTAATTTATTTAATATAAATATCAAATATTTAATTAACAATTAAATCTTATTTTATATTTCAAATTTATTAATCAAATTAATATTTCCGAAATATCTCGAATATCCTAATCCAATTAGGAAATGCCAAAATGATCATTTATTAACTTTTAATAAATATCCTCGAATTTGTAACATAGACGAGAACTATATTGTGCGACCGTCCTAGATTCATTATCGAATAACAGTAGAATAATATTAACTCTTTAATATTTCATCTCTATGATATTCCACAGACCATGGGTAATCGCCTATCAACAAGCCATGACCCCTAGTCGATGAATGAAGTGCGAAAACATATGAACCTGTTAGAATACACTTCGAACATGTCATCTCATTCCTTCCGATATTTATGTTTCTTATCGAGTCTGGATCATGGTAAGGTCAAATCCTTATACTCGACATATATTTAAACTTTATCTTGTGGATCTGATATCTCTAAGATATCGATTGCTTTGGCCAAAGACTTATATCCACAACTTTGAGTTTACTTGAAACATCTATAACTTTAATTATCAAAGTTATCGGATCTCATCTTGAAGCATACGTGACTTCGTACGTCAATCGCTCAAAACCATCTAGCATTTATTCAAATGACGTGGATAGTCGAATGAGGATATACTAGTGAACCAAAAGTATTATCGCACAAGTCATCATATGATCTCAGGTCAGAGGATATGATGACACTAATGTATTATTACGAAGATCAATGACCTTAGATAATATTACCATGTGATCTTACGCTTATGTGGCCGTGTTCGATATTTCATTCTACTAATGAAATATCTATTGTTTGTGTCCTTATGATATGAGACTCATCATCCATTCTATTAACATCATATGTCAATCCAGGCGACACACAACAATATTGGTCAAGTGATATATTATTGTCCTGTATAACAATCACATTTTACCAAGAACTTAATTTGAGACATATATAAATATCGTTGACTCTCATAATCGTAAACGTCTTTTGGATTAACGATATTCATCTGACATAATGTCTCAGGACATACACATAAAATATGGATGTAATAATGTGTAGTTAACAAATGTCTTTTATTAATAAATAATAAACTATATTGCAACTAATATGCCTTAAACCATTACATCCATAACTGGTTTTAGGGCATACTCTCTAACAAGTCATGGATAAGAAACGTTGATGACGTGTAGGATAACTCAGCATTGATAAATTTAAAACGTCATTCTGTCTTTACAAAAGAACAGTAATTCATAATAGCCATTAGATTGAGTTTACTATAGCCATTGGATGAAAATATGTTATATGCTTTATTCATTTTCTCGCACGTGAAAATCAATGAAAATGCATTAGATAGTAACAGAGGAAGATTTCCTTACTGTTTGAATCAACGTTTCTATCCACTATCATGTGGTAGCTCTTTTTGCCACGAAAGATTTTTATACGTTAGAACGTGGAAACAATTAATGCTTGATTATTAGGCATTAGGGTTTGAAGTTTGGTCCTCTTATAACGTGAAGTGAGAGAAAAATGCATTGTTTATTCCATAATTAACCTTGAAGCATTTGCCTTCATATAGTACCATCAGGTGATTTGGTGGTGTAGGTTTTAGGATATGATCATCTTGAGATCATGAGTTCGAATTCAGAGAGAGCGTTTCTTGTAAGAGCCTGTGACAATCGGGATTTTACAGCCTGGAATAGATTGTTTGGTGGCGGGTTTCCAACGATTTCAAAAAAATATAATCACCTCCTTATTTATTTTTCTCTTATTGTCATCTAATGAAATATAACATATAAAAAAATATAAATGGTTAAGATTTTATCACTAAATGATAATACCAAAAATTGACACGGATATAAAAAATAATAAGAGTCATAATTAATACTCAAAATGAAAGAATCATCTTTCTTTTTTTCCTCTCTTTATATCTCATTTTCATTGTCATTTAATGACATGTGATATGCATACACCAAAAGCATATAAACATTGAAAATTATTTTTTATTTTTTACAAATTTGAATCTAATGCTTTTATTTTCAATTTTTTATAACCTTACACAAACATGCATATATAATCGTGGATAATTAAAATTGAATTATATGTAAATTTTTATCTAAAAAATATCAATAAAATTTAAAATAAAAATACTAAGCATATTCATAAATCTCCCGAATTTGATCCATACTCTCACACTATAACTATAATGGATCATTGTAACTACAATAAGAAAATAATGAACAAATTTGAGAAATATGTGAATAAGAATATCATTACTCAACTTAAAAAAATTCAATACCAAATCTATATTCATTTTTCACGTGTAGAGATTTTTTATTAAATGCCCATTCAATTTCAATCTCTCTTTTTCTTCTTGACTCATTGACTTGTTACTATAAATATGTACACCTTTTGAGGCAACCAATAAGCAACTTCAAATAACTTATCATCGGTCACTAAAATGGCATCCAAATTTTCTCAGAATGCCTTCTCAGTCACCCACCAGGCCCCTGAACTAATTGTTCCAGCGACTCCAACACCACGAGAAGTGAAGCATCTATCAGATATAGATGATCAAGAAAGCTTAAGGTTTCATGTTCCTGTAATATTTTTTTACAAGAATGAGGATCCTTCTTCACCAAATTATAATTCAATGAAAGGAAAAGATCCAGTTAAGGTTATTAGAGAAGCAATAAGTAAAGCACTTGTGTTTTACTACCCATTAGCTGGGAGGCTAATAGAAGGACACAACCGCAAGCTTATGGTGGATTGCAATGGTGAAGGAGTCTTGTTCATTGAGGCTGATGCTAACTTCACACTTGAGCAGCTTGGAGATGATATACAGCCACCATCTCCATATCTGGACCAACTTCTGTATCAGGTTCCTGGCTCTGAAGACATTATTGGTTGCCCTTTATTTTTGTTTCAAGTGAGTCTCTTCACTTTTACTTGCAATGTATTTTTATGGAGGAATGATAGGTGAATGAAGGGAGGGATAATACATTTTTTAAAGAAAAAATTATAATTTTTTAAGATATAAAAATAAGACAAAAATTTAATTCTCCTTTTCTTCACTTATCATTTCTAATTTCTCGATTTTATTTTGTGATTAAGACATTAAATTTGGCAAAAATATAATTAAAATATATACAAAAGAAAAATTTAATGTTGGATTTACATACACAAAAAATACATGTATGTTGATGACAATTTTAGTATTGAATTATGTAATAGAGATATATATATTTGTCATTAACATACAACCTTTATGTTAAAAAAACACTAAATAGCTAATCTAAACTCAATCCATATATCATTAAAAAAAAAAACTCAATCCATATAATAATCTTGTCAATTTTAGATTTAGATTTAATGTTAAACTAGGTTTTGTAATTTTATTTGAACTATAGTCTGATTTTATTCAATATTGTAATACATAGGTGACACGTTTGGTATGCGGAGGATTTACATTTGCACTACGCCTTAACCACACAATATGTGACGGATCTGGTGTGGCACAGTTCATAACAGCCATACAGGAGATGGCACGTGGCAAACAATCACCATCCTTATTTCCAATTTGGCAACGACAAATCCTAAACGCTAGAGATCCGCCACGTGTAACCTGTATCCACCATGAGTACTGCTACTCCGAAAATGAATCAAATAGCTCAATTACCCCGAACCCAAGTGACAACATGGCCCACAAATCTTTCTTCTTCGGACCCACAGAGATGAAAGCACTAAGAAACCAGCTGCCACGTCACCTAAAAAACTGTTCAACATTTGATCTACTAGCTGCATGTACTTGGAAATGTCGTACACTCGCACTTAAGCTAGACCCTGAAGAGATTGCTAGACTTTCTTTTATAGTCAACGCAAGAGGGAAACATTATGATAAAATGAATATACCATCTGGGTATTATGGGAATGCATTTGCATTCCCAGCTGTGTGTACAAAAGCTAAGCTTTTGTGTGAAAATTCATTAGGGTTTGCTGTTGAGTTGGTGAAAATGGTGAAGGGTAAAATGAATGAAGAGTATATAAGGTCAGTGGCGGATCTAATGGTGATTAGTGGGAGAAGAATCAAGTATCTGAGTAAAGGAAATTTCATTGTGTCAGATACAAGGCATTTGGGTTTTAGTGAGGTTGATTTGATGGGGAGGGGGAAACCAATATATGGTGGGCTTGCTGGGGCTGTGGGATTGATTAGCTTCTTTGCAAAGTACCAAAATTATAAAAATGGAGGAGAGACTGGTTTTGTTGTACCAATATGCTTGCCTGATCAGTTGGCTATGGACAGTTTTGAAGAAGAGCTAAAGAGGATGAATATTCAAGGATTTATGCAGATTAATAAGCATAGTGAGCTTATTTTCAGCAAGATTTAAGGCTTAGTTTGGGATTGCTAATGTTTGGTTATAAAATATTCAACTTAGCTAGCTGTTTAATAAATAATAGTATGTGTGATGTAAATTTGATTGTCGATAAGTGATCACTCACTTGTTTAAGAATCAAGACTCTTATTCTATAAAATAAGTCATAGATTTGATTGTTTAAGGTAAAATAAGTGAATAAAGAATTTATATAATTATTAGTCTATTGGCTTAGTTTTATTAGTTAATTTAGAGATCTTGTTTTTACCGCCAACCAATGGCAGAATCAGAAAATTTATTTAAAGGGGTAATATATATGGTATAAAAGTCCCCAAGAGGTGTGGCTTGGTGGTGTAGGGTCCAGGATCTCACCTTGAGGTTCTGGGTTCGAATTCAGGAGGTGCACTTCTTGTAAGAGCCTGGGATAGCCGTTGGTTTTACCTGTGCCGCGGCCTAGAATGGGTGGTTTGGTGGTGGGGTTCCATCGTTTCCAAAAAAAAAAAAAATTGTATAAAAGTATTTTCATCATTTAGAAAGGATAAAACCCAAGGGACTATGCAGAAATTGTTATCACCCTCATTTGCATTTTTGTACTTTTTAAAAAATAAATTAATATGTTATCTAGAAAATTAAATAAATAAAATGGTGTGATTGCAAGTTTGGTTAGGAGTGAAAATCCGGAAATTATATAAAAAGATAATTATAATAAAATATGTAAAGTTGTTATAATATGTGTAACGATTCCTGATGGAGTAAAAAATTATATAGGTTGACGGTTGATTTTCATTCCAATGGTAGTTTTGGAAGAACGCTCCTCAAACAATCTCTCCTCAATTCTGAATTTATTTAGTTTGAAAACTAAATGCAAACTTAGCAAGAAATAATATCATATGGAAAATCAATCGTATAGAATTTTGTATCTCAATGATCATATGGACATCAATCGTATAGAATTCTGCAATATTGTTTTATATTTATAAAGAAAATAGAAAACAGTTAAATGATGAATAGATGCAAAACGTTTTTCCAACTTTTCTGTAGAGTTGTGTTCTTATGTCTTTAAAATTAAAACTACAAGAAACAAAAAAATATTTTCTAGCACAAGGCATTTAAACAACCCATCTTTGGTTAATTAAATATTTATATTAAATATATTAATTAATTATAATGACATGCCAACCATCCACACACTTCAAGCCCAAGCCCAAGTCCAAGCCCAAGCTTTTTCCAATTTAATATAAGTGTCTAGACAATATTTATAAACTTTTCATTTCCCATTTATTTTTTAGAGGTGAGACTACTCCCTTTATTTCTATACAAACTTTTACACAGACTTGAAAGCCACTGTGACGCCTTACGTTGGAACCACACAATGTGTGACGCCTTTGGTATCGTACAATTCCTGAAAGCCATTCAAGAACTGATCTGGGACGCACAGGCCCCACCGTCCTTAAATCCAATATGGCAACGTGAGCTCCTAAATGCTAGAAACCCACCTCAAATCACCTGTACCCACCATGAGTACGAGGAAATAGACAGCTTCAAAGCTACCTTACTAACCAAAAACCCAAATGACATGGACCACAAATCAATCTACTTTGGCTCCAAAGAGATAATGTCACTTCGAAATCAGCTTCCCCCACATCTTAAAAATTACTGCACAACATTTGAATTATTAACCGCTTGCATATGGAAATGCCGAACAATTGCACTCAAATTAGACCCAGATGAGATTGTTCGTCTTTCATTTACGTTTAACATTCGAGGCAAGCGTTACCGCATGTAGGAGTAATTCTTTGGTGCAACGGACACTACAAAAATTATGCTCTTTAGCGTCCAATCCTTGAGCGTCGAAACTAATTTCGACGCTAATAATAACTTTTAGCGTCGTAAATAATATTGGACGCCAAATATCAATATTTTAGCCACGAAAATCATATTCGACGCTAAATATTCAACTTTTATCGTCGAAAAGACAAGTAATAAAAGACAAAGATAATTAACATCAGATGTTACACACCAAGTAATAAAACAATTTTATTACTTAGGATCGTAGGAAAGATATTCTATTAAATAGAATACAATATTCTATTAAACAGAATAAACGATAAACTTTTACTTATACCTCCAAGGTGTAAGTAATTTCCATTATATAACTATTATATAAAAGAAACATTCAAATCTTAAACTTTTCAAGATTCGGATTTTCTACCTATACATATCATATATGTAACTGTAGAAATTAATGGAACATTAATTAAAGAGATGAATTAGTGTTACTGGAGCATAACCCCAAGAGTATTGAAACTAATTCGGTAACATTCAATATCAAACGAATCAAATCATATAAGATTCGACTGCTCCCACTACTCAAATCCATCAAGATGGAATCGTGGAAGAACAATATTGAATATGAATCATATTCACTGAATAACCTTAGAACTGATTGCTTTAAATTCATATGTTTGATCGTGTCAAAGATCTTTGAACAGTTCAAAGACATGTAATTAATTTTAAGGATATAGTTTTCAAAATTCTTCAGATTGAATATATTTGAACAAGTCAAAAAAGTTCAATCTACGTTTCATCAGAACAGATTGAAAGTTCTTGATACTTTCAAGACTTTCAATATGTGTTCCTTCAGAAACACGTAACTAAGTTATGACAATTCATCAACTAAGTTACGAAATAAAGAAAACTACCTTAAGCAATTATTATTTATAAAACTACATACATCCAATGTATCAGTTAAATAAATTTGGTGGTCCAATGACAATCATTGGTTAAACGAGATCTTAATCACTTTCCTGAATACAATATTCATTAAATGGATAAGGATGTGTGGTGTGATCTAGTATCAAACCATCCTTTACCATACGGATTGAGCATCCAATACTTAAGTGATTAAATTCATAAAGCACCGTTCTAAATTATTTACTTTACCGAATAATTTCTCTTTATGTTTATCTCTACGTCAATGACACTACTAGTTATTATAAAATATGTAACAATTGTTTATAAAAAACAAGTGACTATCCAATAGTCGCAAGTTCCGATATCAAATATCAAAACAATCAGTAACCAATATTTCAAATAACTAGACGGGAGATCTGGTATCTAATACCTATAGTTGTAGTATTGTGAAAATCGATATTTTCTATACACAAATATACGCATCTCCTTTCTTTAGCTTTACTATTTGCATTCAACTATTCACAGCAATTGTAAATAACTGATTAGCAAATTGTGTCAGACACATTACCTCTAAAGGTAATTAAAGCTTAGAAACGTCATTACTAGATAAACAAATACCTAATAGGGCATTCTAAATGCCAGTCAAGAATCTCGAGACATGAACTAATTCAAGTCAATTCTTACTGCATAAGAAACTATTGTCTCTAAAGTATTATATCCTAAAGGGGATATCTATCTAGATTATCTATCATGACTTAGAAACTAAGTCATTAACCATCTTTCTTTTTGAAGAAAATCGGAACAACAGTTCCTGATGGTTTAGACTAATCTAATAATATCCTAGTCTATTAGTATCTAGAACCTATTCTAGAATAATAGCAACCAAGAGTCTAGTCAGATAACATATCATAATATGTGTGCAGTAAATAAAAGTTTAATTCTATATAAACAGTAGAATAAGGAAACAAACAAGCGGCAATTTCCATAATAACATACACTGCCTAAGTTATGGAATATTTTAAACTTAGCAGTGCCTCCCACTATTTTTACGTAATGCCGTAATCCCCAACGGAAAGACGAGAATTCAATAATTAAATTGAATTCCATAATGGGAAGAGGACCCCATGGATATATTTCGACTCACAGCAGAGGCACGGTCTCGCCTACGTATATTCACAGGTAGACAACTAATTGTCAATCACTCACTAGTGACTCCAAGGTTCCGGTCCTGGCCGTTTCTCGTTGTCGCTGCGAAGGCAGGCCCACAAGGAGACGTACCAAGGTCAAACTCGTCAATGATAAACTCAAGTTACTTGCGTAACCCTGACAGCTAGGGCACGTTCAGGATTCCGCTTTCGCTTGAATTTATCTAGTATCTAATATACATTCGGCATAAATAAATTTCTATCAGCTACACCCTCACAGCAGAGGCACGGTCTCGGATGTAGTCAACGAAAAGATATTTATAAACCGTATTGACAAGACGGACCAAGAAACAAGTATTCCAAATACTAGTTACTTTAAAACCTTATTAAGCGGGGATATTCCATTTAGTGTCATACACCCTAAATCTAATCAAATTAGATTATAACATGCATGTATAAAGTCAAGAAAACATGATTAAACATTGAATAAAACAAGCTAATCATTTTATGGAGGCCTAGAATCAGACTCGCTCTGATACCATTTTGTAGGGGTTTTAGGGGGAATATCCGGTAACGCAGCGGAAGCGGCGGAAGATCGTATCTTCTGATTTCAAAACTTTTTCTCGGATTAATTAAATAAAAATATTTATTTAATTATCCAATAATCAAATTATAAAATAAAATTCAAATAAATCATATTCAAGTGAATTTACCAAATTACCCTTACTTTGGTATTTTGTCCATTTTAGTCCGAAATTGATCTAATCAATTTTGAATGATTCTAAATCATTTCTAAGATGAACTTAGCATGTTCAAAACATCAAAACACCAAAAGCAACCAAATCCCCAAAATTCCAACTCTTGGCCGAATGCACCACCTTGGTGCCAAAGTGTGCACTTTGTCATTTCATGCATCAAAACACATCAAGATGTAATCCAATGAACATGAAACTTTATATGCATCATATACACATCCAAATGCACAACATATACGAAAATCCCCAAATTTGGAATTGGTCATGAACCCTAATTTTTCAATTTCATCAAATTGGACAAATTAGACCAAATTGGTTAAATCAATTACTTCAATCATGTTTCTTCCATCCAATCAAAGTCTCAACACAATGAAACAACTCAAGATCAAATCTAGGTCATCTAAGAGTGGGTCAACAACTCTAGATTAGCAACATGGTTTCCAAAAACCTTAAAAGAAAGCTTATAACTACAATAGTCACAACTTCCTTCATCATACATGCTCAACACTTCCATCAAAACTTCCATCAACAAAAACACAAGGAATAAAGAAAGAAATAACCTAAGAACATCATATGTTCAAGCCTAGATCCTAAGGAACATTTTCCTTTCTAATAGCAAGTGGAAAAACTTACTAAAATCCAAGCTTTCTTTGATTTCTTCTTTCTTTCTCACAAGCTTCCTTTGCTTCCATTAATGGAGTTTTTCTTTAAAGTGTATTAGGTTATCAAATGAAAGTGAAATGAAAACAATTTATACTTAGGACAAAAAAATGCCCTTGGCCGAAATTGTGTATACATATATACCAAATTTCATTTCAATTCATTTAACTTTACATTTAGTCAACTTGCATAAATATCTTAATAACACTTTATTAGATTTTAATTAAGTCAACAAATGCAACTAAGAATAATATAACTCTTATATTTAAGTGTATTGGCCGAAATTATAAAGGAATAAAGGAAAAAGATATTTTTATTTTTCAAACAATTTTGAACAAATATCTTAAGAAGTCAAAATCAATTTGACAACCTTTTCCTTTAATGTAAAGTCAAACATTTACATTTATAATCATTTCCTAACTTTATCATTTGGTGATATATTTATATTTTAATTATATTAATCATTTAACAATTAAATAATTAAATAATTAATTAAATACAAATATATCAAATATATGTATTATATTTACTTTAAATATCTCAAATACATATATTGATGATATATGTCAAATACCTTTATTTGACTATTTATTAATGTGTATTTAATAATATCATATATTAAATACAAATACACATTAATTAGGAAATGACGGTTCGGCCCGTTCGCATGTATTTTTCGTTTAACGATTAAACGATTTATAAATAATCATCATTATTCATAAATGTTGCTCTAGTGCTCTATGAGTATGTTTCATTATTGAGACTCTCTAGATTCAGGTATATCCGTCACGAAATCCAATTTCATGTCCATAATCTATCCACCGTAGATTATGACGATCACGGATAATCTAGCTGAATCATACAGGTCGAGGTCATTGCATACGTATAATCCCTCCGTCACAGGTATCCGGATAATCCCAGAGATATAGATGTAAACGTCAAATCTCTATAGGTATTATCTCGTCGACGTATCTATTAGCAATCTTTAAATAACACTCGGAACTTACTTCCGATGTATACTGTGGCCACAGATTTAACAGACTGCTAAATATATATGGACTACCTATGCTCTGTACACAGAACTGACGGATCCTATCTTGACACACACAGGATATCCTGAGGATCGATGCACACCCAACGAACAGGCGGAGGTCTGATCTAAATAGATCGGTGACGTGACTGTCATCTAAGTGTGGAGGATATCTCATACATCCACAGTGGTATCTCAAGTCGAAGGACCACTATGCTACTCAACCCGAGAAGATTCTTATTGACGTTGGAGTACCATCCATTAAGAATCTTCGGTGAGCCGTTCAGTGTGTTTATACACTATAAACACCTACACGTCTATACGAGTCTCCTCAGACTCATGGTCATTGGGATAAACCATCGGACCAAGTCTCGATATACGACATGTACTGGTCTCAACGGATTTGACTAACCGACCCGTGTTAGCAAATCTTGACCAGGAACTATGTTTGATAATATTCATATAGCAGTGACACTTCCCTATGTCAATTACAAATTAACTTTGTAACTGTGTACTGCATTATATATTATCGGGCCTTTGTCTAATATTTACATATCACTAAACCACATTTAGTTTCAATCTAATCGTAATCAGATCGAATACGTATATAAGAACAAGAGGTGCAACCATAAATAAGTAATATTATGGAATAAGGGGATGTTCGTATTCATGAATCAGACATAAATACGGCCCGGATTGGCGCTCTGAGCACCAACCCCAACAGTTTATGTCATTGTTTATCCATGGTCCACGTTCCCCTGATAAAGATATGAATATTTACTTGAGACCATTGATCGAGGAGTTACAAACATTATGGAATGTGGGTGTGCATACCTATGATGCAGCTTCTGAGCAATATTTTCATATGCATGCCGCATTATTATGGACCATTAATGATTTTTCAGCTTATGGTTCATTATCTGGATGGAGCACTAATGGATACATGGTATGTCCAGTTTGTGCGGGTCAAACACCTTCGCAACGATTACGGAATAAAATAGGATACACATGGCACATGAGATTTCTTGAGTTGAGTCATCCTTGGCGGAGATATTTTTTGCAGATGGCACCGGGCAATCGCAGACGGGCTAATGCGACTTCATCTACATCAGCAAGAACAACTAGCCCTGATGGAGTCTCTGCTAGTACATGTGAGTCCAGTACAGTGAAAGGTCGATGACGCACCCGTGGCCTAGGGTTGGCTAAGTACGTTAAGGCTCACGGCCGTATCCGGATTGAGATATCAGATGATGGAAAAAAGTCAAGTCGGACAACATAATTCAGCGTTTACTACACAGCCTGGAGCTACAGCTCGATTTGAAGCTCCCCAAAACTACGTTTATTGGAGAAGATACCGTGGGAGACGAAAATCAACCAGTTATTCTCTTCGCTACTTGTGAGTTTCCATACGGTATTAAGTTTTCGATATTGTTTGTTAGTTAACATTTTTATTTTATACTTTTTTTTACTCGGTTGTTATTCCTGTAGGAGTGGTTTGACTTCGATCTGACCAAAGTGAATGTCCAACAGTATATTGACTACCACATGGGGAAAAGTTATAAGGATTATAGGACAAAAGTCCTGAAACCAATATTCGACGAACATGGACCTTCAGATGCTCCACAACACAAACCTGATTTTATAGAGGAGCAAGACTGGATATTCTCATGTGAGCTTTGGTCTAGCAAAAAACACGAGGTAAATTTTGAAATAAACAGAAATTTATAATTGTCTTTGTTTTCGGTACTTACAGTGTTGGTACATGCATGATAAATGTCACGCAAATGCGGAAAATCGAAGTCACTTGCGTTTTAACCACCGTGGAGGTTCGAAGCCATTTATCCAACATCGTGTCGAACATTCTGAGGTAAATATATCCTAACGTAAAATTTAACAGTTCTATGTGAGAGTTGTGAGCTGGCTAGCACAAAAAATAAAATAATATTTATTATTACTTACCTGCTTATATTGGCGTGGACATCTTTGATTTTAAAAAAAGAAGAAAAGACTTTCTCCTTTCTCTCTCCTTATTTTTCCTCTCTTTATTGCCGAAACTTCAAACCGCTGTAGCCGCTTCACTGTCGATCAACCGCCACCACGCGCCGGACCAACAGAAAGCTGCCGCCATTAGCTTTCCGTCGCCGCCAAGATCGAGCCCAGAGGCCGCTGGACGCGCCCACACGCGCCTCCAGACCAGGACGCCACGTCGCCGCTTCTCCTGCAATTTCCGGCCGTCTCCGGCCACTTCTGACGACCACCTCCGGCGAGTGAGCACGTTTCAGGCCGAGACCTTTCCAACGCCAGTGGTCACTTCCCGATCCGACATCGTTTGGGTTTTTTCCGTGTTATAGCTTCGGTATTCTCGGGATTGTGTTTTGGAGTGAGATCTGACCGTTGGATCGACGATCCGATCGCATCAGATTATTGCTCTTGAAATTTCGAGCGTTTTGATATATATATTCGCCGTAGAAAATTTGGTTGTGGGGTCCGCTTTTTGGTGGTGGGGCCCGATCTTTGTTGTGGGGCCCGCTTGCCTCGCTGAGCATCCTAATTAGTTCCAGAGCCGTTCGTTGCTGTTTTCTTCTCAGCTTTGTTGTTTGGAATTTCGGGCTAATAATCGTTATTGACTTTTGCGTGAATCGAGGTAAGTACACTCTGTGGTGATTCTCTTAACATTTGTTTGATGATTGATGGTTGTTGTGTGAGTTGGTAAATATATATATATATATTATAAATATATATTGGCATTATCATATATATATATATATATATATTGTTTATATATATTTTCATATTTGTGAGATATTATATTGAGATATTGAAAGCATGATAATATGAAATCATGATTGTTGAGATGAGTTTGATTTGTTTGGATGCGAGAGGTGATTGTATTGGATGATGTGTGTTGTTGTGATATGCTGCCGGGTTTGGTATAATAGTGGTCGGATTTGAGATGAGATGTGATGATACATCAGATGATATGAGATGATAGAAAACCTTGGGAGTTGTCATTGAGGTACACTCCTACTGGTTTTGATATGGGGAGTACGGGGGCTTCCTATTTGAGTATATTTTACTCACATTTTACGAGTTGATATGGTTGGAAACCTTGGAAGTTGTCATTGAGGACTCTTCCATTGGTTTTGATATGGGGGAGTACGGGGGCTTCCTCATTGAGTATATTTCAGACCTCTGTTATACTAGACCCGGAGTAGCAGCCATGTTTGATGGATGTTGGTAATTGTTGTGGGGTGATTGTGTGAGATGATATTAATATATGCTATTTTCATATATTATATTATATATATTTATTATATAATCTTATTTTGTTGGTGAGGTCTTGTTGAGAGAATGAGTGTTTACTTACTGAGCTTTATAAGCTCACCCCCCTTTCCCCTAACATTTCAGGTAGTCCGTCTGTTCAGTAGTAGCAGTACCAGAATTGGATCCACGTGCCACAGTTGTATATTTGGGTTGGACCAGACATTTGTGTCGTCTATTGTATTTATTTCTGTAATATTGTGTTGTAAACCACAACAGTCGTGTATACTGTTTGGATTCATAATAAGTGATGTAATATTTGTGTGCATTTGAGTGGTTGATTGTCATATAGAATGCTCGAGCTAAAGAAGTCTTCGAACCTCTTTCTAGGGTTGGGCCCGCTCTAGGGAGGGGGTCGTGACAGATTTGGTATCAGAGCCTAGGTTTATAGGTTCTGTAGACATATTGCATTAGAGGGGGTATTAATGGTGTAGCTTTTTGTTTGTAGGAAAATGTCTGGTCGTGGCCGTGGAACTGGTACTCAAGAGGGAGAGAGGACGAGTTGACTGATTTGTGAGGTGTCGAGTATAGGTATTGAGAGACCCCAGATTCTGCCTGTAGATCATGTATCGGATGTAGCTTCATCTGGTATTCCACCTGTTTTTGAGATTGGTGAAGGTTCTAGACCTGCACCCCCAGTAGTTTCGGCAGCTATCCCCCGCTGCTATTCCAGTAGCTGCACCTGATGATGTTCCTGCAGTTGTACCTAATGTGACCTCTGCTGCCCATTCAGTTCCCCCGACAGCCTCACATTTAGAAAATGTATTGGGAAGATTAATCGATGTAGTTGCACAGATGGCTACCAGAGAGCCAACTAGTAATGTACCTGCGAGCAGCAGTGGTAACACGAGCAAACTGGATCAATTTCTTAATTTGAGGCCTCCACAGTTTCAGGATACGGCTGATCCCCTAGTTGCAGAAAAATGGAAAGATGACATTCAACATATATTCAGGGTGTTGGATTTGACTGATCAAGAGAAGGTTAGATTTGCCACCTTTTTGATGAGAGGAGAAGCAGAGAGATGGTGGAAGCATACTGAGACCGTACTGATAGACAGATTGAGATCCCTGACTTTTGGAGAACTGATGGACCTGAAAGACCTCAGTTTATCACATGGGATATGTTCGAGGAAGCCTTCAATGAGAAGTACTTTCCGTATGCTTATCGTATGGAGCAGCGTCGTCTGTTCGAACACATGGTTCAGGGACCGACGGAGACAGTGATGGAATATGATAGACGGATGATTTCCTTATCTCGTTACTATCCAGAATTGGTACGACGTGAAGACGACAAGTGTGAGAAATTCAAGAGTGGATTGAGACAACAGATCAGATCGAGAATTTCGATTTTGGGAAAACTGCCATACACAGAATTGGTTGACAGAGCCATGATTGCAGAAAGTGACATCAAAACTGAGAAAGAAAATAGAGCTGCCTTTCAAGAGAGTAGGAAGAGGGAGCGAAATGAGGTTTCTGAAGGAGGACGGGGTAGATATAACAGTAGACAGTATCCTCCACAGCCGACTCACAGCGGGTTACCACCGAGAGGCACGCAGAGTGCACCTTTCAGAGGACAGTTTCGTAGGGGTCAGACGGAGCAGGTTCAGAGTAGAGGTCCAGCACCATCGGTTGATCAGAGTGCAGTGAGTGTGGCATCTCGCCCTACTGGCCCTCGTCGATGTTATAACTGTGGTCAGGAAGGTCATATTAGTGTGCATTGTACCAGAGGAAAGATGTGTTATGAATGCCAGCAGCCTGGACATTTCGCTAGAGAATGTCCTATCAGAGGTGGATCTCGGGGAGCTGAGCCGACTGTAGGACGTGGTAGAGGGACAAGTTCTTATGGTAGTCGTGGACGAGGTTCGGGTTTCACACAGAACAGAGACAGGGGAACGTTGAGTGGATTGGATGTGGTGGTAGAGGACAGACATCTCAGGCTCATACTGCACCTGGTGTTGATAGGGGACGACGTCTTTGCTATGACAGAGCACGAGGCACAAGATGGTGGTACTGTATCAGGTACGGTGCGGATATCAGGTATATTCGTTCGAGCTTTATTTGATACGGGTTCTACGCATTCATTCATTGCTACTAGTTGTATTCCTTGTCTGAATAGTGTACCTGAGACTAATAAGTATCCTTTGATTGTGAGTCTTCCTTCGGGGAAGGACATTAGAATAGATGTGGTATTTAGGGGATTAAGTATTGAGATTGAGGCTAGACAACTACCAGTTATACTTTACCCGTTAGAAATGGAGGACTTTGGTTTGATTTTAGGAATGGATTGGTTGACCACTCATGGAGCAGTTATTGATTGCAGTAAAAAGGAAGTACGGTTTAAGTCAAATAGTGGAGAGTTTAAGGTGGTCAGTGATTGTAATCAGGTTGTGGTGCCCATCATTTCTGCCATGTCAGCTTGTAGGATGATTAGACAGGGGTGTAAAGGTTTTATAGCAAGTATCATTACAGTGGAAAAAGAGGAATCGATTCAGATAGCAGATATTCCAGTTGTGAGTGAGTACCAGGATGTCTTTCCTGATGAGTTACCAGGGTTGCCACCTCGTAGAGATCTAGAATTCACTGTGGATCTAATTCCAGGTACTACTCCTATTTCCATATCACCATATCGTTTGGCCCCAGCAGAAATGAAGGAGCTGAAGGAACAGTTGCAAGAACTGTTGGATCGAGGATTTATTCGGCCTAGTGTTTCACCCTGGGGAGCACCAGTGTTGTTTGTGAAGAAGAAGGATGGCACCTTAAGATTGTGTATAGATTATCGTCAGCTTAATAAGGTGACTATCAAGAATCGGTATCCGTTACCCAGAATTGATGATTTATTTGACCAACTTCAGGGGGCTTCGGTGTTTTCAAAAATTGATCTTCGATCGGGATATCATCAGATGAGGATTCGGGATACAGATATTCCCAAGACGGCATTTCGAACGAGATACGGACACTATGAATTTTTAGTCATGCCGTTTGGACTTACTAATGCCCCTGCAGCATTCATGGATTTGATGAATAGAGTGTTCCAGCCGTATCTAGATAAGTTTGTTGTGGTGTTTATAGATGACATCCTTGTGTATTCGCCTTCTCAGATCGATCATGAGCAACATCTTCGGTTGATACTTGAGATTTTGAGGAGAGAACAACTTTATGCCAAGTTCTCTAAGTGTGAATTTTGGCTGGATAAGTGGTATTTCTGGGACATATCATCTCAGGAGAAGGTATTTATGTTGATCCACAAAAGGTTGAAGCAGTTCTGAGATGGGAGAGACCGAGAACAGTGACAGAGATTCGAAGTTTCCTGGGATTAGCAGGCTACTACCGTCGATTTATACAAGATTTCTCTATTATTGCTGCTCCAATGACACAGCTGACAAGGAAGAAGATACCGTTCGTGTGGACTAATGATTGTGAGAGGAGCTTCCAAACTCTGAAGGAGAAATTAACTACTGCACCAGTACTTACTTTACCTTCCGGACTTGATGGATATGTGGTTTATACTGATGCATCACATCAGGGGTTAGGTTGTGTTCTGATGCAACATGGAAGGGTGATCGCTTATGCCTCGAGACAATTGAAGACCCATGAGAAGAATTATCCTACTCATGATTTGGAAATGGCAGCAATTGTTCATGCTTTAAAGATTTGGAGACATTACTTATATGGTGCCAAGGTGTGAGATTTTTACTGATCATAAGAGTTTGAAGTATCTTCCCACTCAAAAGGAGTTGAATTTGAGACAGAGACGTTGGATGGAATTCCTTAGTGACTACGATTGCACTATTAATTATCATCCAGGGAAGGCCAATGTTGTTGCTGATGCCCTTAGTAGGAAAAATGTGGGTGAATTACAGTTTCTAAGAGTCAGACAGAAGATGTTCGAGGAGCTAGCGGAGTTACGATTGACCTTTGGGATATCTGTCGGAGCAGGCCTTCTTGCTCATATAAAGGTCCGACCTACATTGTTGGATAGACTTAAAACAGCCCAGAGCGAGGATGATCAATGTAGGAAATGGAGAGCGGAGATTCCTAAGGGGGAAACTTCTAACTTCAGATTGAGTTCAGAGGATGTATTACTTTTGGGTGATAGAGTTGTGGTACCACATTTGGAATCGCTCAAACGGGAAATCTTGGATGAGGCCCACGATGCTCCTTATAATATGCATCCTGGGAGCACCAAGATGTATCAAAATCTGAAGAAGAATTATTGGTGGCCAGGAATGAAGAGAGATATTGCAGAGTTTGTATCTCGGTGCTTGATTTGTCAGCAAGTCAAAGCAGAACACCAACATCCAGCCGGGTTACTCCAGCCTCTACCTATACCTGAGTGGCCATGGGAGAATATTGCAATGGATTTTGTAGTTGGATTTCCGAGGACACGAAAGGGTTTCGATGCAATTTGGGTGATAGTGGACCGATTATCTAAGTCTGCTCATTTTCTACCGATTCGAGTTACATGGGGACCAGAGAGACTAGCAGAACTGTATGTGGAGCAGATTGTGCGGATACATGGAGTACCGACAACAATTGTATCAGATAGAGATGCCAGATTTACTTCTCGTTTTTGGCAGAGCTTCCAGAAGTCGATGGGATCGAAGATTACTTTGAGCACAGCATTCCACCCTCAGACTGACGGACAGTCAGAGCGAACTATTCAGACATTGGAGGACCTACTGAGATCATGTGTTTTGACTTTTGCTGGAGGATGGGATGGTCACCTTCATTTGATAGAGTTTGCCTACAACAACAGCTTTCAAGCAAGTATCGGTATGGCTCCATTTGAGGCATTGTATGGGAGGAGGTGTAGAACCCCTGTTTGTTGGGGGGAAGTTGGAGATAGACAGGTTCATGGCTCAGAATTGATTAATATGACATCCGAAAGAATCAGGCTGATTCGATCTAGACTGTTAGAGGTGCAGAGTCGACAGAAGAGTTATGCCGATCGTAGGAGGAAAGACCTCGAGTTCCAAGTGGGGGATAGAGTCTTTTTGAAGGTCTCTCCTTGGAAAGGAATTTTGAGATTTGGTCGAAAGGGAAAGTTAGCACCCCGCTATATTGGTCCTTACGAGATATTGGAGAGATTGGGCAAGGTGGCTTATCGTCTGGCATTACCACCGGAGTTAGAAAGGATTCATAATGTATTTCATGTGTCGATGCTGAAAAAGTACGTACCAGATCCTACTCACATCCTGGAAAACCAGCCGGTCGAGTTGAGTGAGAATATGACTTATGAAGAGAACCTGTGAAGATTGTAGAACGAAAGGTCCAAGAGTTGAGATCCAGACAGATTCCTCTTGTAAAGGTCTTGTGGACTAATCATCATATTCGAGAGGCAACTTGGGAATTGGAAAAGGATATGAAAGAGAAATATCCAGATCTATTTGAGGATTAGAAATTTCGGGGACGAATTTTTGTAAGGTGGGTAGATTGTGAGAGTGTGAGCTGGCTAGCACAAAAAATAAAATAATTAATTTATTACTTACCTGCTTATATTGGCGTGGACATCTTTGATTTTAAAAAAAGAAGAAAAGACTTTCTCTTTCTCTTCTCTCTCCTTATTTTTCCTCTCTTTATTGCCGAAACTTCAAACCGCTGTAGCCGCTTCACCGTCGATCAGCCGCCACCACGCGCCGGACCAACAGAAAGCTGCCGCCATTAGCTTTCCGTCGCCGCCAAGATCGAGCCCAGAGGCCGCCGGACGCGCCCACACGCGCCTCCAGACCAGGACGCCACGTCGCCGCTTCTCCTGCAATTTCCGGCCGTCTCCGGCCACTTCTGACGACCACCTCCGGCGAGTGAGCACGTTTCAGGCCGAGACCTTTCCAACGCCAGTGGTCACTTCCCCCGATCCGACATCGTTTGGGTTGTTTTCCGTGTTATAGCTTCGGTATTTCGGGATTTGTGTTGGGAGTGAGATCTGACCGTTGGATCGACGATCCGATCGCATCAGATTATTGCTCTCGAAATTTCGAGCGTTTTGATATATATATTCGCCGTAGAAAATATTTGGTTGTGGGGTCCGCTTTTTGGTGGTGGGGCCCGATCTTTGTTGTGGGACCCGCTTGCCTCGCTGAGCATCCTAATTAGTTCCAGAGCCGTTCGTTGCTGTTTTCTTCTCAGCTTTGTTGTTTGGAATTTCGGGCTAATAATCGTTATTGACTTTTGCGTGAATCGAGGTAAGTACACTCTGTGGTGATTCTCTTAACATTTGTTTGATGATTGATGGTTGTTGTGTGAGTTGGTAAATATATATATATATATATAATATATATTGGCATTATCATATATATATATATATATATATTGTTATATTATATTTTCATATTTGTGAGATATTATATTGAGATATTGAAAGCATGATAATATGAAATCATGATTGTTGAGATGAGTTTGATTTGTTTGGATGCGAGAGGTGATTGTATTGGATGATGTGTGTTGTTGTGATATGCTGCCGGGTTTGGTATAATAGTGGTCGGATTTGAGATGAGATGTGATGATACATCAGATGATATGAGATGATAGAAAACCTTGGGAGTTGTCATTGAGGTACACTCCTACTGGTTTTGATATGGGGGAGTACGGGGGCTTCCTATTTGAGTATATTTTACTCACATTTTACGAGTTGATATGGTTGGAAACCTTGGAAGTTGTCATTGAGGACTCTTCCATTGGTTTTGATATGGGGGAGTACGGGGGCTTCCTCATTGAGTATATTTCAGACCTCTGTTATACTAGACCCGGAGTAGCAGCCATGTTTGATGAATGTTGGTAATTGTTGTGGGGTGATTGTGTGAGATGATATTATAATATATGCTATTTTCATATATTATATTATATATATTTATTATATAATCTTATTTTGTTGGTGAGGTCTTGTTGAGAGAATGAGTGTTTACTTACTGAGCTTTATAAGCTCACCCCCCTTTCCCCTAATATTTCAGGTAGTCCGTCTGTTCAGTAGTAGCAGTACCAGATTTGGATCCACGTGCCACAGTTGTATATTTGGGTTGGACCAGACATTTGTGTCGTCTATTGTATTTATTTATGTAATATTGTGTTGTAAACCACAACAGTCGTGTATACTGTTTGGATTCATAATAAGTGATGTAATATTTGTGTGCATTTAAGTGGTTGATTGTCATATAGAATGCTCGAGCTAAAGAAGTCTTCGAACCTCTTTCTAGGGTTGGGCCCGCTCTAGGGAGGGGGTCGTGACTCATATGTGTTTTACTAGTGGAATAATATTGAATTTATTTTCTGTTTTAACAGGTAGCACATGTGAGATGGCAATCATTTTTCCAGATTTTTTCCGTGTGACGCGTTACAATGAGAAAAACAAATGGATAAATGAAGAAGCCGAACGCTGCTATGTAAGTTTTAGTTTTTAAAAATAAAATAATTAATATTATATATGTTAATTTTTTTTTTCAAATCTAATATTAATTTATTTTTTGAAACAGAACGAAATGATGGAACTCAACATCAAACTCAGGAGACAAGGTCTGACCCGATACCAGATGAGCATTGTCGCAATTGGTTTTCAAGAATCAGACAGCTTACAACGTTGGCCTTGGCACTCGTAAGAATCCGACGTCATCTGCACGCAATACTGTTAATTCGGACAATGCCTCCTCTCTTCGAGACCAATTAGTCACCACCCAAGACCAGCTAGCCACCACCCAAAACCGGCTAACCACCACCGAAGACCAGCTAGTCACCACCGAGACGAGCTGAAGAGCAGTTCGAACATCAAATGCTGGCTTTCCGCCAGTTGTTGGAGGCCTCACTCAGTCAGGGTGCATCGGGCTCGAGCGTCCCCCCCATCACAATAGTAATAAATTTTATATCCATTTGTATAAACATTTTGAACAAATAGTTTTAATATAATATGTATTTTTTCTAAAAAAAATTTCAACATAATAATTATTATAATATTTCGTAATTATGTTATTAATAAAAAAAAAAATTCAATTAAATTAATTATTTTAGACAAAAAAGCAGTAAATTAATAATTTTTTTTAAAAACACATTTTTTAACTATTTTCGTCAAACTAGTCGACGCTAAATGTGTTTTTGGCGTCGAAAATTTCGACGCTAATAGTTAAAACATTGCCGCTGTAAGTATACAAATATTATTTTTTAATATACTTTGGCGTCGAAACGAAACGACGCTAAAACTCTAACTTTTAACGTCGAATTATTTCATCGCAAAATCAGACTTATAGCGTCAGAAAATTTAATTTAGCGTCGAAATAAATTGGACGCAAAATGAAGTTTTTTACGTCGAATATCTTTATTTCGACGCTAAATATTATTCTCGTTGATATTTCAGCGTCTAATTTTTGCGTCTAATTAATTCGACACTAATTTACATTTGCGTCGAAACTGTGGATGGTTGCGTCGACTATTTTAGACGCTAAATGGTATAATTTTTGTAGTGGGAGGTATGTGTGACGTGGTACCACCAACGAATTAGAAAATGATATGTATAATTTAATACCTATTTTTTAGTTGTTTTTTAATTTTTTAGCACGCGTGGCAATGGATGATTGGCTTGTTGCATGGATGACGTGATACCTCTGTTGTATTGTAAATTTTCTCCGCATGTAGATACCTAAAGGGTATTATGGGAACACATTTGTATACCCAGCTGTGTGTTCAAAAGTTGATGCTTTGTGTGAGAACCCATTAGGGTATGCTCAGCTTTTACGCTAATTATCAGAATTGAGTAATGGAGAGAGTGGGATTGTGGTACCAATACGTTTGCCATTCTCAGCCATGGAGAGGTTTCAAGAAGAAGTGAAGGAGATGACTCGTTGACCTAGTCTTTGTAGCATGTGATGCGTGCTTTGATTATAATTTCAATAAATAAAAGCTTGTTTTATTACAAAAGCTATTATAACAAATGATGATACATTAGAAGTTTTTGAGATTACTTCCATCAAATGATGATACAAACATATCCCAATTCATTTATAACAAATTCATTTATTTAAATAATTAATTCTCCATCAAAATTTCAAAGAACACAATTTACAAATTGCGGTTGGGATGCTTGCCATTTGTCTCCAATGTTGTACAATTATATTTGTTGCCGGCCCCATTCTTGATGTTGCATTCATATTTTACAGCAAAAAGAAAGGCATCCTAAAATATATATGTTTCATTATTAAATTATAATAAATTACTGAGTTCAAGTTCCATAAATCTTAAAGCATTTGCCTTCATAAAGTTAAAAGTAGAATCATTGTAGAGCGGAAATGAAGAGCATGTATATTAATTTACAACCACTGGTTCTCAAGAGTTCAAAAATTAGGATTCAACGAAATTTGTGAAGAGTATTTAATCAGCAATCAAGAAATAAATAGTACTTATTGGAGGCCTACATTAGATAAAAATAAAAATAATAATAATTAATTCAGTATTGAGAAATTCAATTCAACACTTAATCTTTGATTCGATGTGAATGAGTAAAATCATAAATTGTGGTTGGGTTGCATGCCATTTGGTTTCATATCTCCCACATTTGAAATGGTCGTTGTGATGCATTCATTATTGGAGGTTCAATAGCACTGACCACATAAACAAAAAATCTTTCAGCGTCGTGAAACGCATGGTGGATAAGGTTAAATTTGAAGTCACTCTCTCTTGTCCATGTATGTGAATGTGACCACATAAATTTGAGCCAATCGTGCCACAAAATCAGGGAGTAAAATGTGGAAATCACTGTAGTTTTGTTGAAAATTGTGCAAGTTTTACACTATAAATACTGAGCATTGCAGTATGTTTAAGCATCCCCAAAGAGAGAGTACAGAGAGTGTTAGTGAGGTTTTTCATTCGTGTAAAATTTGTAATTTCTATTCTCGACAGTAATAGAAAGAATTCGGTTTTTCCTTAAAAACACTCGAGAGTGATCAGTGAATCACAACAAGTGGTATCAGAAGCTTTAGTTCTACTTTGGGGTCGTAAAACCGAAGAATGGAGCTCGGTTCGGAAAATTTGAGTTCCGGTAAAGTTGTCAAAAAATATTTTCGAGCATACCATCAGATAACTCTCGTCGAGATGAGTTCGACGGTATTTTCCGGCGATCAAACGGACATCCGAGGAGCCCGCACGCTCCGCCACACTCCGGGAGAGTGAAGCCCACTCTCGCGACGCGCCACACGCGCGTCTGGAGGAAGAAGACGACCACGTGGCGCCAAGTCAGCGCCACGCCATCTGCCACGTCAGCACTATAGCCACGTCAGCTTGACACATCGGCGCCACGTCATCTGCCACATGTCTGCCACGTCATCAAACCGGTCCCACATCTGCCACATCATCACTGCCACGTCAACATACTGGTAAATTTCATTTAGCCCTTTGAAGTTTTAAAATTTACAGTTTTGCTCCAAAACTTTTAGGAATTTACAAATCAGCCCCTATGTCGGATTTAGACCAACGAAGTGTCTATTCCACCATTTTCGACCGTTCCAGACGCAACAGTGACCTCAGATTTGTGAAATTCAGCCTCGATTTTAACCTATTTTCATTTTAAACTTTAAAACTTAAAATGGAAATGAAAGATTCTCTTTCTGGTGCAATGATTAAACTGGCTGCAACTAATTACCTCTGTGGAGACCTCGGATGATAGATTTCTTGCATTGCAAAGATATGTTTGATGTCATCGAGTTGAAGGGAGTGAAACCAGAATCTATTAAAGACTATGACTGTAACAAACTCAATAATAGAACTCTGGGTCAAATTAGGCAGTGGATCGGCCATAATGTCTTCCACCACGTAGCACAAGATACAGATGCTTATGAAATGTGGAGGAAATTGGAAGACATGTTCCAGGCCAAAACAGATCGGAATAAAGCCTTAATCATGAGGCGTTTGGTGAACCTGAAGCTACGGAGTAGAACTTCTGTTGCAGAACACACCAACGAGTTCCAAAGCCTGGTGAATCAGTTGTCTGCAGTAGACATGCAACTGGCAGACGAAGTTCAAGCCCTCTTGCTACTCAGTTCTCTTCCTGATAGCTGGGAGACTGTGGTGGTTACTCTCAGCAACTCAGCTCCAGGAGGCAAACTTACCATGCCTATGGTAAAAGACGCCCTGTCAAATGAAGAAGGCATAAGAAAAGATATGGGCTCAGATCAAACAGAAGCCCTTGTCTCGGAGCATCGAGGAAGACAATAGGAGAAAAATCAAGGTGGGAGGAGAGACAGAAGCAAAAGCAGAGGCAAATCCAAGGACGGGAAAAAGACATACAAGTGCTTCCACTGAGGCATAGAAGGCCACTTAAAGAAGAATTGCCGGAAACTGCAACGAGAGTAGGGATAAGGCAATAACCAGCCGAATAAGAATGATGCGGAGACACTAGTAGTTACCATTGTAGATGTAGCTATATGCTCCGGCCAGGAAGAAGCATGCCTTCACACCGAAACTCAGGATGTCTAGTGAGTGGTAGATACTGCAACATCCTACCATGTCACTCCTCACAGGGATTTCTTCACAACATAATAGCATGAGACTTTGGAGCAGTAAAGATGGGGAATACCAGTTCTTCTCAGATAGTGGGAATTGGTGAAATACAGTTGCGGACAAATGCAGGGTATACAATAACCCTGAAGGAGGTCAGACATGTTCCAGAACTTCGGTTCAACTTACTCTCGGGGGTAGCCCTTGACAAATAGGGTTATGCTAGCCACTTCAGTAATGACACTTGAAGATATGTGCAGAAAGCCTCAATGTAGCTGAACCGGAGGCTTCTCAGAATCTGTGGCACCGGAGACTCGGTCACATGAGTGAAAGAGGGTTGTCTACCTTGACAAAGAAGGATCTAATCTCTGTCTCCAAAAATGCTGCTCTAGATCCTTGCAATCATTGTCTATTCGGTAAGCAACACAGAGTCTCTTTCAATTTCTTTTATACAAAGAAATCAGAGTTACTCAGTCTGGTGTACTATGATGTTTGTGGTCCCTTGGAGGTAAATTCACTAGGCGGTAATAAATTTTTTCTGACTTTTATTGACGATGTTTCTTGAAAAGTATGGGTGTATTTTCTAAAATCAAATGATCAGGTCCTGGACTATTTCAAACTGTTCCATGCCATGGTCGAGCGAGAAACAAGGAAAAAATTGAAGTACCTTCGCACAGACAATGGCGGCGAATACACTTACAGGGAGTTCTATGCCTACTGTGGAAGTCACGGTATTTGACACGAAAGGACTGTTCCACGATGAACCGCACCATTATAGAGAAAGTCAGAAGCATGATCAGTATAGTTAAGCTACCAAAGCCATTCTGGGGAGAAGCTGTTCGTGCCGTCTGCTACCTGATCAACAGATCACCATCTGTACCGTTGAACTTTGAGATTCGGAAGAAAGTGTGGTCTGGTAAGTATCCCTTATATTCTCACCTCAGAATATTCGGATGTTTAGCCTTTGCACATGTATTCAAGGAGCTCAGGCAGAAGCTCGATGCAAGGACTACTCCACGCATCTTCATAGGCTATGGAGACGAGGAATTTGGATACAGGCTATGGGACACGAAGGGAAGAAAGGTCATCAGAAGTATAGATGTAGTGTTTCTCGAAAGACCAGACAATAGAAGACATTGAAAAACCCAAGATGTCTTCCAGTGCCAACAAAGCTGATGCAAATCCAGACACAACCCCATCACCAACACGAGTGGCCACAGATGATGATGGGGTGCAGAAGATGCCAAAAGCAAAATCAGAGGAGGAAGGTGGTGTTGAGCAGGGGGAGCTGCAATCTGCCCCATCAGAGGCTATAGGATCATCCACAGATCTAGATGACAACAGACAACCAGAAACCAGTGAACCTCCAATACGAAGATCTGAGCGAGGCTGGATTCCATCATCCAGATACTAAGGATCAGAATACATTCTGCTTACAGATGAGAGGAAGCGGTGTGCATCGGTCGGTTCGGTAGGTTAATCCTTAAATTTTTAACCGTAACCGATATTTTCTGTTAAATAAAAGTTTGACCGATTTAACCAATTTATGACACATAATCATTAACCAATTAACCATTATATTTCGATCGGTTATGGTTAATTCGGTTATTAACCAATCCAATAAATTAAAATTTAATATTTTTTATAATTTTTAATTAGTAAAATTATATATGATGTAGGTCGGTTCTACCGATTTTTTCGGAATGTTTCAACCAGTCGAACCACTGACGCATTAAATTTTTTGGATTACTAATTCGATCACATATCCGATTCTAAAAATACCGATTCTAACTAACATTTGATTAAATATATATATGTTTAATTACATGGGAGAGAAATATTTTTTAAACCCTCGATGATTGTCACGGCCTCAGATTTCCTTCCAAACCTGCCATGTTAGAAATTTTAAGGGTCGCGAATCCACCACGATGTAAAATCTACACATTTGAAATTTTATGTATTTTTACCTTTAAATTCTTGAGAGAAATTAAAAAGAGTCAAAACCAAGCTGTTAATGCAGCTTGTCATTTGAATTTTATCAATTTTATTTTCGGGTAGTATTATCAAATCAATATAACTACAACCAATTGACAGTTTACATGTAGACTATCTTAACTCTAAAATCTTAAAGGATTCGCACGCGCTAATATATATATATATATATATATATATATATATATATATATATATATATATATATATGGTTTAATTTCGGTTAATCGCTCGGTTCGGTTATACGAATCTCATAACTATAACCGAACCGAATAATTGAAAAAGTTAAAAATTTTAACTACAATAACCGATTTAACCGAACCTAATAAAAAAAATGGGTCGGAACGGTTCGGTTAATCGGCTAAAACCGATTAATGAACACCCCTAATGAGGGGGAGTCAGAAACCTTTAACGAAGCTGTTTCTCATAAAGACAAAGACAAATGGCTGCACGCAATGCATGATGAAATGAAATCTCTACAGAAAAACAACACTTATGAGATAGTTAAGCTCCCACATGGAATGAAGGCACTGAAGAACAAATGGGTGTTCAAGCTCAAGAAAGATTGCAGTGGAAAAGTGGTGAAACACAAAGCTCGGCTAGTAGTCAAATGATTCCTATAGAAAAAGGGAATTGACTTTGATGAGATATTTTCACCAGTGGTAAAAATGGCTTCAATTCGAGTCATCCTAAGATTGGTAGCTAGATTGCACTTGGAGCTTGAACATATGGATGTCAAAACAACATTTCTTCATGGTGATCTGAATGAAGAAATCTACATGGAGCAGCCAGAAGGATTCAAGGTTTCAGGAAAAGAAAACCTTGTTTGCAAGCTGAAAAAGAGCTTGTACGGGCTCAAGCAAGCACCGAGACAGTGGTACAAGAAGTTTGACTCATTCATGGTGGGTCAAGACTACAAAAAAACTGCAGCAGAACAGTGTGTATACATTCAGAGGTTTCCAGATGGAAATTTCGTTGCTCTTCTACTATATGTGGATGACATGTTGATTGTTGTACAAGAAGCAGCAAAGATCAGCCAGCTGAAGAAGGAACTCTCTAAATCTTTCGACATGAAAGATTTAAGACCAGTTCAACAGATTTTGGGAATGGAGATTGTTCGTGACAAACAAAACAAGAAGTTGTGGTTTTCACATGAGAGTTATATTGAACAGATAATTAGGAGGTTTGATATACAGAAAGCCAAACCAGTCAGCGTTCCGCTAGCGCACCATTTCAAACTGAGCAAGAGTTTATGCCCCTCATCCAAGAAAGAGAAAGAGGAAATGTCAGCAATACCATATTTTTCAGCTGTTGGAAGCCTAATGTATGCAATGGTATGTATCAGGCCAATTATTGCACACGCAGTGGGTGTAGTGAGTTATTTTCCCTCTAACCCTGGAAAGCAACAGAAAGAGGCAGTCAAATGGATTCTCAGGTACCTCAAGGGTACATCTAAGTTTCGTCTGTGTTACGGGGGAGCTGATCCGATCTTGGAAGGCTATACAGATTCAGATATGGCAGAAGATCTTGATGGTAGGAAATCTACATCAGGTTTCATCTATATTTTTGCAGGGGGAGCTGTGTCATGGCAGTTAAGATTGCAAAGGTGTATTACATTATCCACAACAGAAGCTGAGTACATCGCTATAGCTGAGGCATGAAAGGAAATGTTGTGGTTAAAGCGTTTTCTCCAAGAGTTAGAGATCAAGCAGACATAATAAAAGATACATTGTGACATTCAGAGTGCTCTGGACTTGAGCAAAAATTCAATGTATCATTCCTGGACGAAACACATTGATATTCGCTATCATTGGATACGCGAGGTGATGGATCAACAACCGTTGAGACTAGTGAAGATCCGTACAGATGAGAATCCAGCCGACATGTTAACAAAGGTAGTTACTCGAGACAAGCTAGAGCTGTGCAGAGACATAGCCGGGATAGCTGTCAGATGACGATTGCTTCAAATGCAGCTGGATGGGGAGAATTGTATAGTCCAGCTTGCATGAAGCTGTTTTGCATGCATGAAGCTGCCAAGAAGGTGCTGAGAAGTTTCCCACCATGATTCCAGCTGCAAGCAGAAGCCATGAGGAAGTGGCCAAACCAACTTTTGGTGGTTGGTTGTGATTTCCATAAATGCCAAGAAAACAAGAGCCAATGGTGCCACAAAATCAGGGTGTAAAATGTGGAAATCACTGTAGTTTTGTTGAAATTTTTTGCAAGCTTTGCACTATAAATATTGAGCATTGCAGTATGTTTAAGCAGTCCCAAAGATAGAGTACAGAGAGTGTTAGTGAGGTTTTTCATTTGTGTAAAGTTTGTAAAGTTTGTAATTTCTATTCTCGACAGTAATAGAAAGGATTCGGTTTTTCCTTAAAAACACTTGAGAGTGATCAGTGAATCACAACACCAATTTCACCAGCTGGAAAAATAAAGTATTATTCATACTTACTACAATGAAAATCACATATGTATTGGATGAAAACTTGACTCCACTTCCTTCGCCAACATCTGATGAAAGTGAGAAATCAAACATGCCAGAAAGAAGCGAGAGGTTGATGAATTTCAATATAGGGGATGCATTCTGAATTCCATGACAAATTGTCTTTATGATCAGTCCTCCTCCATGACTTCTCCAAAAGAAATCTGGAAAGCATTGGAAACAAAATATGATACAGAGAAGCAAGACCCATATAATTTTCTAATTTCTAAACTATTTGATTTTATTATGGTTGACAATCATTTTGTTCCGGATCAATGTTGGATTCCAGCATGCATTTGCATGCATGACAACATACAAATGCATGCTAGCTGCAAATGATGGCAGTTAGCTCTCATGCAATGTGTAACGCGTTGGGTTGGCATAACGTGTTGCCAAAACATGTGCCACTGTAGCACATGTTTTGGCAGTATAAAAGGAGCCCCATAGCTATTTGCAAATCATCCCAGAAATACAGAGTGAGCATAATAGAGAGTAAAGAGTGTTTTGAGATTTTTTTGTAAAGCTTTGAATAAGCTTTGTAATTCATTTGTTTGAGTAATAAAAGAAACGTTTTCTCTCATTTCTCCTCTATTGTGTGTGTTTTTATCACAACAAGTGGTATCAGGAGCTTCGGTTCCACGGAGGGGTCCCGAAACTCAAAAACAAAGCTTCGGTTCAGAAAATCTGTTCCGACGAAATTTGTCAAAAATCAGTTTTGAGCATACCATCAGCTTTTTCACGTCGAGACGAGCACGGTGGTATTTTTCGGCGATCGATCGGAGGTCCGGCAAAGGGTCACGTGTCGCACGCGCCACACAGAAGCTGCCTCACGCGCGCCACGCGCCTACATGCACTGACGAAGGTTGAAGACGCTGAGTCAGCGCCACGTAAACAGTCCAGTCAGTGCCATATCAGCGGTTCACGCACAGTCAGCAGCCCAGTCAGCTTGACATGTCATTAGCCGAGTCAGCAGTCACATGTCATCCAGTCGGTGCCACGTCAGCGCCACGTGTCTGCCATATCATCAATAGTGCCACGTCAGCAAAAGTCTAGTAAATTTCATAAAGGTTTCTATACTTTCTAGAATTTACATTTTGGCCCCTAAACTTTCGGAAATTATAGTTTGACCCCTGTAACTTCTGAAATATTGCATTTTGGTCCATGTGTCGGATTTTGACAAACGAAATGTCATTTCCACCATTTTCGACCATTCCGGACGCAACGGTGAGCTCCGTTTTTTTTAAATTCTACTTTGAATTTTTTATGATGGACGGGGGAGAAACCAGAAGCAATGTCTGAAAAAAGGTGGAATAACTTCACCAGAAGACATGCAGTACTATTCGTCAGTGGATCGACGATAGTATAGTGAACCAAGTTAGTGAAGATACAAATGCACGTGTCTTATGGAGAAAGCTTGATGAGCTTTTTCGAGCAAAGACTGGCAACAACAAGTTGTACTACATCAAGAAGATGATGGGGTTGAAATACGATGAAGGTACAATTGTGGCGGATCATATCAATAATTTCCTCGACACCATGAAAGAATTGTCTGGATTAGACATAGACTGTGGTGATGACATAAATGGCTTAATACTCCTAAATATGTGACCAGAGTCTTGGGAAACGTTTAGATCTACGGTGATAAATTCCGCCCCAGATGGGAGAGTCACACTGGAGATGGAAAAAACCAGAATCTTCAAGGAAGAAAAGAGTACGAGAATGCAAGGGACAACATCAGCCTCAAACTCAGAAGCTTTAGTGACTGAGAAGACTAACAGAAAGGGGAGAAGTAAAAGCCGAGGCCCAGATAGATCAGATAAGAACCGAGGTAAATCAAGAACAAGAGATATAGAATGCTACCATTGCAAAAAGAAAGGCCATATGAAGAGGGATTTCTACAAAATGAAGAACGAGCAGTCCAGAGACAACAACAGAAAGGATAGTGACTCTAACCAAGAAATAGTTGTTACTGCCACCACTGACAAAACCTCCAAAGAATTCTTCATTATCTATGATGAAAATATTATGAATCTTGCCAGCCACGAGACCAGTTGGGTGATAGATAATGGCACCTCCATACACGCCATATCTCGTAGAGACTTCTTTTCATCTTACACGCCAGAGGATTACGGTGCTGTAAGGATGGGAAATGACGGCCAGTCCAAAGTCATCGGTATTGGAGACATCTACCTTGAAACAAACAACGGGACAAGACTAGTGTTGAAGGGAGTCAAGCACATCATATATATCCGGTTAAACCTGATCTCAACAGGCAAGCTGGATGATGAAGGCTTCTGCAGCACCTTTAGTGACGGCACCTGGAAGCTCACTAAAGGATCAATAATGATAGCTTGAGGTAAGAAAGATTCAACCTGTATTTGTACACAACTAAACTTTCCAATAGTAGCATAAATACGTCAATAGTAATGAGGCAGCTGAGCTATGGCATAAAAAGCTCGGTCATATAAGTCAAACGAGGATGGAAGTACTGCGTAGATGGAATATTCTTCCCGGTTTGAAGAACTCACACTTACAGAAGTGTGAACACTGCATGGTTGGAAAACAGAACAAGGTGTCCTTCCAGAGCTCCCTACCTCAACGAAAACTGGAGGTACTTGATCTCATACATTCAGATGTATGTGGTCTGATGCAGACAAGAACACTTGGTGGGTCACTTTATTTTGTAACATTTATAGATGGTCATTCAAGGAAGATATGTGTATACACCTTGAAGATGAAAAAGTTAAAAATTTTAACCGCAATAATCGATTTAACCAAACCGTAATAAAAAATGGGTCGGAACAGTTCGGTTAATCGGTTAAAATAGATTAATGCACACCCCTAATCAGGGGGAGCCAGAAACCTTTAACGAAGCTGTTTCTCATAAAGACAAAGACAAATGGCTGCACGCAATGCATGATGAAATGGAATCTCTGCAGAAAAACAACACTTATGAGATAGTTAAGCTCCCACATGGAATGAAGACACTGAAGAACAAATGGGTGTTCAAGCTCAAGAAAGATTGCAGTGGAAAAGTGGTGAAACACAAAGCTCGGCTAGTAGTCAAATGATTCCTATAGAAAAAGGGAATTGACTTTGATGAGATATTTTCACCAGTGGTAAAAATGGCTTCAATTCGAGTCATCCTAAGATTGGTAGCTAGATTGCACTTGGATCTTGAACATATGGATGTCAAAACAACATTTCTTCATGGTGATCTGAATGAAGAAATCTACATGGAGCAGCCAGAAGGATTCAAGGTTTCAGGAAAAGAAAACCTTGTTTGCAAACTTAAAAAGAGCTTGTACGGGCTCAAGCAAGCACCGAGACAGTGGTATAAGAAGTTTGACTCATTCATGGTGGGTCAAGACTACAAAAGAACTGCAGCAGACCAGTGTGTATATATTCAGAGGTTTCCAGATGGAAATTTCGTTGCTCTTCTACTATATGTGGATAACATGTTGATTGTTGGACAAGAAGTAGCAAAGATCAGCCAGCTGAAGAGGGAACTCTCTAAATCTTTCGACATGAAAGATTTAAGACCAGTTCAACAGATTTTGGGAATGGAGATTGTTCGTGACAAACAAAAAAAGAAGTTGTGGTTTTCACATGAGAGTTATGTTGAACGAATAATTAGGAGGTTTGATATATAGAAGGCCAAACCAGTCAGTGTTCTGCTAGCGCACCATTTCAAACTGAGCAAGATTTTATCCCCCTCATCCAAGAAAGAGAAAGAGGAAATGTCAGCAATACCATATTTTTCAGCTGTTGGAAGCCTAATGTATGCAATGGTATGTATCAGGCCAGATATTGCACACGCAGTGGGTGTAGTGAGTTATTTTCTCTCTAACCCTGGAAAGCAACACATGTAGGCAGTCAAATGGATTCTCAGGTACCTCAATGGTACATCTAAGTTTCGTCTGTGTTACTGGGGAGCTGATCCGATCTTGGAAGGCTATACAGATTCAGATATGGCAGGAGATCTTGATGGTAGGAAATCTACATCAGGTTTCATCTATATTTTTGCAGGGGGAGCTGTGTCATGGCAGTTAAGATTGCAAAGGTGTATTACATTATCCACAACAGAAGCTGAGTACATCGCTATAGCTGAGGCATGAAAGGAAATGTTGTGGTTAAAGCGTTTTCTCCAAGAGTTAGGGATCAAGCAGACAGAATAAAAGATACATTGCGACAGTCAGAGTGCTCTGGACTTGAGCAAAAATTCAATGTATCATTCCTAGACGAAACATATTGATATTCGTTATCATTGGATACGCGAGGTGATGGATCAACAACCGTTGAGACTAATGAAGATCCATACATATGAGAATCCAGCCGACATGTTAACAAAGGTTGTTACTCGAGACAAGCTAGAGCTGTGCAGAGACATAGCCGGGATAGCTGTTGGATGACGATTGCTTCAAATGCAGCTGGAGGGGGAGAATTGTATAGTCCAGCTTGCATGAAGCTGTTTTGCATGCATGAAGCTGCCAAGAAGGTGCTGAGAAGTTTCCCACCATGATTCCAGCTGCAAGCAGAAGCCATGAGGAAGTGGCCAAACCAACTTTTGGTGGTTGGTTGTGATTTTCAGAAATGCCAAGAAAACAGAAGCCAATTGTGCCACAAAATCAGGGTGTAAAATGTGGAAATCACTGTAGTTTTGTTGAAAATTTGTGCAACCGTTGCACTATAAATACTGAGCATTGCAGTATGTTTAAGCAGTCCCAAAGAGAGAGTACAGAGAGTGTTAGTGAGGTTTTTCATTTGTGTAAAGTTTGTAATTTCTATTCTCGACAGTAATAGAAAGGATTCGGTTTTTCCTTAAAAACACTCGAGAGTGATCAGTGAATCACAACACCAATTTCACCAGCTGGAAAGATAAAGTATTATTCATACTTACTACAATGAAAATCACATATGTATTGGATGAAAACTTGACTCCACTTCCTTCGCCAACATCTGATGAAAGTGAGAAATCAAACATGCCAGAAAGAAGCGAGAGGTTGATGAATTTCAATATAGGGGATGCATTCTGAATTCCATGACAAATTGTCTTTATGATCAGTCCTCCTCCATGACTTCTCCAAAAGAAATCTGGAAAGCACTGGAAACAAAATACGATACAGAGAAGCAAGGCCCATATAATTTTCTAATTTCTAAACTATTTGATTTTATTATGGTTGACAATCATTTTGTTCCGAATCAATGTTGGATTCCAGCATGCATTTACATGCATGACAACATGCAAATGCATGCTAGCTGCAAATGATGGTAGTTAGCTCTCATGTAATACGTAACGCGTTGGGTTGGCATAACGTGTTGCCAAAACATGTGCCACTGTAGCACATGTTTTGGCAGTATAAAAGGAGCCCCATAGCTATTTGCAAATCATCCCAGAAATACAGAGTGAGCATAATAGAGAGTAAAGAGTGTTTTGAGATTTTTTTGTAAAGCTTTGAATAAGCTTTGTAATTCATTTGTTTGAGTAATAAAAGAAACGTTTTCTCTCATTTCTCCTCTATTGTGTGTGTTTTTATCACAACAAGTGGTATAAGGAGCTTTGGTTCCACGGAGAGGTCCCGAAACTCAAAAATAAAGCTTCGGTTCAGAAAATATGTTCCGACGAAATTTGTCAAAATCAGTTTTGAGTATACCATCAGCTTTTTCACGTCGAGACGAGCACGGTGGTATTTTTCGACGATCGATCGGAGGTCCGGCGAAGGCTCACGTGCCGCACGCGCCACACAGAAGCTGCCCCATGCGCGCACGCGCCTACATGCACTGACGAAGGTTGAAGACGCCGAGTCAGCGCCACGTAAACAGTCCAGTCAGTGCTATATCAGCGGTTCACGCACAGTCAGCAGCCCAGTCAGCTTGACACGTCATTAGCCGAGTCAGCAGTCACGTGTCATCCAGTCGGTGCCACGTCAGCGCCACGTGTCTGCCACATCATCAATAGTGCCACGTCAGCAAAAGTATAGTAAATTTCTTAAAGGTCTCTATACTTTATAGAATTTACATTTTGGCCCCTAAACTTTCGGAAATTATAGTTTGACCCTTGTAACTTCTGAAATATTGCATTTTGGTCCATGTGTCGGATTTTGACAAACGAAATGTCATTTCCACCATTTTCGACCATTCCGGACCCAACGGTGAGCTCCATTTTTTTAAATTCTAATTTAAATTTTTATGATGGAAAAATGATTTTGTTGACTAGCACCAATTATTTCACATGGAGCGGAAAGATGAAAGACCTTTTATATGTAAAGGACTATGATGGATCGGTTTTTCTGGAGGAGAAACCAGAAGCAATGTCTGAAAAAGGTGGAATAATCTTCACCAGAAGACATGCAGTACTATTCGTCAGTGGATCGACGATAGTATAGTGAACCAAGTTAGTGAAGATACAAATGCACGTGTCTTATGTAGAAAGCTTGATGAGCTTTTTCGAGTAAATACTGGCAACAACAAGTTGTACTACATCAAGAAGATGATGGGGTTGAAATACGATGAAGGTACAATTGTGGCGGATCATATCAATAATTTCCTCGACACCATGAAAGAATTGTCTGGATTAGACATAGACTGTGGTGATGACATAAATGGCTTAATACTCCTAAATATGTGACCAGAGTCTTGGGAAACGTTTAGATCTACGGTGATAAATTCCGCCCCAGATGGGAGAGTCACACTGGAGATGGAAAAAACCAGAATCTTCAAGGAAGAAAAGAGTACGAGAATGCAAGGGACAACATCAGCCTCAAACTCAGAAGCTTTAGTGACTGAGAAGACTAACAGAAATGGGATGAGTAAAAGCCGAGGCCCAGATAGATCAGATAAGAACTGAGATAAATCAAGAACAAGAGATATAGAATGCTACCATTGCAAAAAGAAAGGCCATGTGAAGAGGGATTTCTACAAAATGAAGAACGAGCAGTCCAGAGACAACAACAGAAAGGATAGTGACTATAACCAAGAAATAGTTGTTACTGCCACCACTGACAAAACCTCCAAAGAATTCTTCATTATCTGTGAAGAAAATATTATGAATCTTGCCAGCCACGAGACCAGTTGGGTGATAGATAGTGGCACCTCCATACACGCCATATCTCATAGAGACTTCTTTTCATCTTACACGTCAGGGGACTACGGTGATGTAAGGATGGGAAATGACGGCCAGTCCAAAGTCGTCGGTATTGGAGACATCTACCTTGAAACAGACAACGGGACAAGACTAGTGTTGAAGGGAGTCAAGCACATCACATAAATCCGGTTAAACCTGATCTCAACAGGCAAGCTGGATGATGAAGGCTTTTGCAGCACCTTTAGTGACGGCACCTGGAAGCTCACTAAAGGATCAATAATGATAGCTCGAGGTAAGAAAGATTCAACAATGTATTTGATGCACACTAAACTTTCCAATAGTAGCATAAATACGGTCAATAGTAATGAGGCAGCTGAGCTATGGCATAAAAAGCTCGGTCATATAAGTCAAACGGGGATGGAAGTACTACGTAGATGGAATATTCTTCCCGGTTTGAAGAACTCACACTTACAGAAGTGTGAACACTGCATGGCTGGAAAACAGAACAAGGTGTCCTTCTAGAGCTCCCTACCTCAACGAAAACTGGAGGTACTTGATCTCATACATTCAGATGTATGTGGTCCGATGCAGACAAGAACACTTGGTGGGTCACTTTATTTTGTAACATTTATAGATGGTCATTCAAGGAAGATATGTGTATACACCTTGAAGATGAAAGATCAAGTGTTGAGAGTGTTCAAGGAGTTTCATGCCCTGGTAGAGAGAGAAACCGGCAAGAAACTGAAATGCATCAGAATAAACAATGATGGAGAGTACAGAGGTCTGTTTGATCAGTACTGCAAGATGCAAGGAATCTGACATCAAACGACACCTCCCAAGACACCTCAGCTGAATGGCCTAGCTGAGAGGATAAACAGAACCTTGTATGAAAGGGTCAGAAGCTTGCTCTCACAAGCCAAGCTACCGAAGACATTCTGGGGGGAGACACTCAGCACAACCGTACATGTTTTGAACATGTCCCCAGCGGTCGCACTAAAAGATAATGTTCCTAACCAAGTCTGGACAGGAAAAGAAGTGTCATATGATCACTTACATGTCTTTGGGTGCAAAACATTTGTACATATCCCAAAGGACGATAGATCCAAACTTGATGCAAAGACGCGGCAGTGTGTCTTTATTGGCTATGGTCTGGATGATTTCGGCTACAAACTGTATGATCCTGTTGAGAAGAAGATTGTCAAAAGTCGAGATGTTGTCTTCGTTGAAGATCAGACCATAAAAGATATCAAAAATGAGATAAAGACAATGCCCCAACAATATTGATCCAGAACCTCATACACCGGTGCCACTACATGTTGAAGATGAGGTTCCCAATCATGAGGGTACAGATGTTGAAGCTCCCAGAGATGATGATTATGATCAACCACCAGTACCAGAAGCTACACCAACAATTTCACATAGAAGGTCTGACAAAGAAAGGCGATCTTCAACCAAATACTCTACATATGAGTATGTGCTACTTACTGATGGGGGAGAACCCGAGAGCTACAAGGAGGCTGTGGAAAAAAAAGAACAAAGAAAAATGGGAGGAAGCCATGCAAGATGAGATGAAATCTTTGCATGACAATCACACTTTCGAGTTGGTGAAATTTCCAAAAGGCAAACGGGTTTGAAGAACAAATGGGTGTACAGAGTGAAGCAACAGGAACACACTTCACAACCCCGATATAAAGCCAGACTAGTTGTCAAGGGATTCAATCAGAGGAAATGCATTGACTTTAATGAAATCTTCTCTCCAGTTGTGAAGATGTCATCCATCATAGTGGTACTCAACTTAGCAGTAACTCTTGACTTGAAGATTGAGCAGATGAATGTCAAGACCGTATTTCTTCATGGGGATCTGGAAGAAGAAATTTATATGGAGCAACCAGAAGGTTTCAGAGTCAAAGGAAAAGAGGACCATGTGTGCAGACGCAGGAAAAACCTCTATGGTTTGAAACAGGCACCGAGACAGTGGTACGTGAAGTTTGAGTCAGTTATGAGGGAACAAAGATACAAGAAGACTACTTCAGACCATTGTGTTTTCATTCAGAAATTTTCTGACAATGACTTTATCATCTTACTGCTGTATATAGATGATATGCTGATAGTTGGCCAGAATCAATCGAGGATTGATGATTTGAAGCAGCAATTGAGTAAGTCTTTTAAGATTAAAGACTGGGGCTAGCAAAACAAATTCTTGGCATCCAGATCGGCCATGATCGAAAAGCCAAGAAATTATACTTGTCACAGGAGGAGTACGTTGAGAAAGTACTTCAGCGATTTCAGATGGACAAGGCTAAAGCGGTTATCACTCCTCTTGCTACCCACTTTAGATTTGAGTATGCAAAAGAGTCCCTCTACTGAGACAGAGAATGGGGAAATGAAACAGGTTCCATACACCTCAACAGTGGGAAGTCTGATGTATGTCATGGTGTGCACAAGGCCAGACCTAGCACACGCAGTTGGATTGGTCAGCCGGTTTATGTCAAATCTTGGAAAAGAACACTGGAATGATGTTAAAGGGATAATGCAGTATCTACGAGGCACATCAAAAATGAGATTATGTTTTGGAAGCAACAAGCTAGTGTTAATGGGCTACACCGATTCAGATATGGCAGGTGATGTGGATACCATAAGTCTACTTCGGGGTATCTAATTACTCTCTCAGAAGGAGCTGTGGCATGGCAGTCAAGGTTGTAGAGATGTGTTGCACTCTCTACAGCAGAGGCAGAATTCATTGCAATAACAGAAGCTTGCAAGGAATTACTGTGGATGAAGACATTTATCCAGGAATTGGGTTTCAAGCAGGAGAAGTACAATTTGTACTGCGATAGCCATATTGCTATCTACCTTGGTAAAAATTCTACTTTTCACTCAATGTCAAAACATATTGATGTGAGGTATCACTGGATACGGGACGTCCTGAGTTCAAAGCTGTTAGAACTCAGAAAGATTCACACCGATGACAATGGTGCTGATATGTTCATAAAAGTTTTACCGAAAAAAAAGCTTGAAATCTGTCGTGCCATAGCGAGGATGACAAAACTCTCCATATAGTCAAAGTATTGAGATACAGAGAACTACAATTGGCTTGATCCCAACTCAGGGTATGTAGGCAGTCATACAGATGCAGCCAATGGTGGATCCTTTTGATGATCCGGTTTGGATTATTGATGGTCGGCTCAGATTTTAGGGTAAATCTTCACCGATGGGGAGATTTGTTGGAGTCCAGCATGCATTTGCATGCATAACAGCATGAAAATGCATGCTAGCTGCAAATGATGGCAGTCAGCTCTCATGCAATGCGTAACGCATTGGGTTGGCTAAACGTGTTGCCAAAACGTGTGCCATTGTAGCACATGTTTTGGCAGTATAAAAGAAGCCCCATAGTTATTTGCAAATCATCCCAGAAATACAGAGTAAGCATAATAGAGAGTAAAGAGTGTTTTGAGAGTTTTTTGTAAAGCTTTGAATAAGCTTTGTAATTCTTTTGTTTGTGTAATAAAAGAAGAGTTTTCTCTCATTTTTCCTCTATTGTGTGTGTTTTTATCACAACAATCAAGTACATGAATTTCAAATTCTATTTTCAAAACTTAAGGATTTGAAAGTTGAAGTTCCAGAACCATTACAAGTTAGTGCTATAATTGCAAAACTTCCTTCAAGTTGGATTAGTTATAGAAAGAAATTGTTACATATTTCTGAAATTTTTTAATTTGGACCAACTCTTGAAGCATTTGGGCATTGAAAAAGAATCACGTGTTTGTGAAAAGAAATTTACTTCTGAATCTAGTAATAAAGTAAATTATGTTGATGAAGAATAAAAAAACAGAAGGGTTCAAATAATGGAATCAAAAGAAAGTTTTCTGAAAATAGCTCTTTTGAAAAAGATAAAGGAAGACAAGACTTGCTACAACTGTTGTAAAAAAAGACATTTCAAATGTGAACATAGATTCAGAAAGAAACGTAAAACAAACAATGCTTCTAATGCTAATAAAAATGTAAACAGTGCAGATGTTGTTGAGCAAGATATCTATGAAATTATTGTCATGGTTTCTGAAATACAAATTAGAATGATTACTGAATTATATGTGGCAACGATTACCAAATTTAATGATTGGTGGTTTGATTATGGCGCTATTGTTTACATCTACAACAATAAGTCTCATTTAAAAGAGTATAAAAAGGTAGAAGAGGGACAAGAAGTGTTGATGGGAAATCATAATACTGCAAAGGTCGAGGGAAAAGGAAGTGTTGAAGTGACATTCACTTCTGTAAATTTGTTATGCAAATCTGGGGTTAAGGCTGTACTTGAGTCGAATAAATTAATTCTGACTAAAAATGAGGTATTTATGGGAAAATGGATATTCATGTGATGGGATATTTAAGTAAACATTGTTGCTAATAATATTAATGGTGTTTCAACTATAGGTGGAGATAAATATTTCATAACTTTTGTTGATGATCATTCAAGATTCACATATGTGTATTTGATGAAAACAAAAGATTAGGCTTTCAGTATGTTCAAAATATATGAAACATAAATTGAAAATGAGAAAATTAAAATCTTGCGAAGTGACAGATGAGGTGAGTATTTCTCAAATAAATTCTTATCTTATTACGAAGAGTAAGGAATCATACATCAATCATGTAATACCACGTGTAAGAAAAAAAAATGCTTTTGAAAGTTTTTTAAAGAGAGACAGAGGGAGACGCGTTAAAGGGAAGCAAAAGGAAAAAAAAATTCTCTCTCTCTCTCTCATATTTTTTCTCTCTTCCACAACTCTCTCTCTGCCTAAACTTAAAATCGACGCCGCCGCCGCTCCTCCCTCCGGTCACCTTCATCCACGCGCCGGTCAATCGGAAAGTTGTCGACGTCAGCTTTCCAGATCCGCCGAGATCGAGCCGAACGGACGCCGGACGCTCCTTCACGCGCCGCCGGAAGAGGACGTCGCCGTCGTTTCTGTATTTTCCGGCCACCTCCGATCACTTCTGACGTCACCTCCGGCGAGTGGGTACTTTTCAAGCCAAGATCTTTCCAACGCCAGTGGTCACTTCCTGATCCGACATCGTTTGGGTTATTTTTTGTATTGTGATTTCCGGTAATTCGGGATTTGTACTGGAAGTTAAGATCCGACCGTTGGATCGGCAATCCGAACATATCAGATTGTTGCTCTCGATTATACGAGCTTTTTGGTATATATATTCACCGTTGAAAGTATTTGGTTGTGGGGCCCGATTTTTGGTTGTGGGGCCCGATTTTTGTTGTGGGGCCCGCTTGTCTCGTTAAGCGTATCAGCAAGTTCCGAAGCCGTTCGTCGCTGTGATCCTTGAGATGTTTGCTGACCAGTGGATCTTTCTTTGAGAAATTTGGAGATCGTTGGAGCTCGATTCTTAGCAAGGATATAAATATTTTAAGGGCATTTGCGTGGATAGAGGTAAGTACACTCTGTGGTGATTCTCTTAACATAATTGTTTGATGATTGATGGTTGTTGTGAGAGTCGGTATATATAAATATAATGGTATATTATAATTATATAAATTTATATTGAATATATTTTGTTGAGATATAATATTGAATAATTGAAAGCATGATAAACATGAAATCATGATTATTGAGATGAGATTGATGGATTAGATGTGAGATGTGATTGTGTTTGATGATGTGTGTTGTTGTATTATGCTGCCGGGTTTTGTATAATAGTGGTCGGATTGAGATGAGATGTGATGATACATCAGATGGTATGAGATGATAGAAAACCTTGGGAGTTGTCATGAGGTACTCTCCCATTGGTTTTTGATTTGGGGGTATACGGGGACTCCCCCATTGATTATATTTCACTCACATTTTACGAGTTGATATGGTTGGAAACCTTGGGAGTTTTCATGAGGTACTCTCCCATTGGTTTCAATCCTCTGTTATACTAGACCCGGATTAGCAACCATGTTTGATGGATGTTTGTATTGTTGAGTGATGATTGTTGAGATGATATTATAATATATGCTATTTTCATATATTTATATATGCATGTTAGAAAATTGACTGAGTAATAGATAACATGAGAACATAAATGGTGAATACTAATTTGAGATATAAATTGTATATTTGTACTATGAATTGAAGTACTGAGTATTATGTGATTGTGAGATGAGTTGATGGATGAAATGAGATGAGATGTGTTGTATTGGATGCTGTGTGAGATTATTGTTACGCTACCGGATTTAGTATGATAATGGTCGGATATGCGAGATTATACGAGATTAGCAGAGGCGTGTGGTTCAATCCCCCTCTTGCACATTATGCGAGATGATATGATGGAAAACCCTGAGAGTTGTGATGAGGTACTCTCACATTGGTTTCAATCCATTATTGTACCGAATCCGGATAGCAAACCTTGATTGATTGAGATGTGCTGTTGTGAGTATGTTTTGCATGAGATAGCTGTTATATATATATATATTATATATATATATATATATATATTGATATTTTCATATATATTATATATATATATAATATTATATATATATATATATATTGATATTTTCATATATATATATATATATATAATATATATATATATATATATACACTTATATAAATATTCCTATTTTGTTGGTGAGGTCATGTTGAGAGTATGAGTGTTTACTTGCTGAGCTTCTTAAGCTCACTCCCCTCTTCCTCCAAACATTCCAGGTAGTTCGCGAGCACAGCAGGAGTAGTACCAGAATTGGATCCACGTGCCACAGTTGTATTTTCGGGTTGGTCTAGACATTTGAGTCGTCAGTTGTATATTATTAAGACATGTGTTGTAAACTATATATTTGATGAATATTCCATGTATTTGTAATTTATGATGTAATATTGTGTGAAATCAAATGATGGGTTTGACATATAGATTGCTCGAGCTGAAGTTGATCGCGAACCTCTTTCTAGGGTTGGGCCCGCCCTAGGGAGGGGGTCGTGACAAATCAAGTGCTCCATATATCCCACAATGAAATGGTTTGGAAAAAAAGAAAAAAGAACTTTGGTAGATATGGTAAAAAAAAGAACTTTCGGAGTTCCGAATCAACGGAAAATCGATGAAAATTGGCACTTCTTATGCCAAAACTCTTGTCAAAACGTTCCTTTCGTCAAGCTCTAGACTTTCCTCAAAAGATACAATCGAGATTGACTCCAAATTAAACGGATCGAGGTAATCTTTCTCTTTTCTTTTTCTTTTTCTCGTCTCTCTTCTTACTCTTCTTCTTTTTTCGCTTTCTCTCCCTCACTCATCAATCTCTCTCTCAAACAAAAAAGTGAACAAAAAGTGGGGCACACCCACTTAAATACTCATACTATTTGAACAATTCAATTCATAATCTAACTTTAAATTTTAATCCCACTTAAATACCTACTAGCCATAAGTTAACTCTAACCCAAATTTTATTTTTTTTCCTTCCCAAATTATCCCTAAAATTCCAACACACACAATATTAAAATTAATACATGTTAAAATAATTTAGGGTGTTACACACAACAGCCGCACATCTAGTTGACAGTCATTGTATGATTGTAGTTAAAAAAAAATAGAATCACATTGTTACGGTGGTTAACCCTCCTAATTCACATTGTTATCATTTTTACTAAAAATAAAATACTAATCATGTCAAATACAAAAATAAAAATAATTTTTTTTTCTTAATACAATACTGTTAAAAATTAGTCACCACATTAGTTTATTTGCTAATTTATACAATACCAAGCGTGTCAGCATGATTCGTGTCAGCATGAAATACTAACGATACTATCACATATGTTCTTCTCAATGTGCATAACATCAAGATTATGTTGAAACTTTTCAACCAATACTCCTACTCAAAAAAAAATATTTTTCTTTGACCAATTCAATTCTCTTTCCCCATTAGTTCACTTCTATTTCCTAACAACATTATCATGATGTTTCCCAAAACTCACATTTGGGTCATCAACCAATTGCTGTAAAATTTATTCTCCAAATTACATATTTGGAGTAGTATTATGATATGGGCCCCCAATATACTGGTTACTCTTTCACCAAGCATGGTTAGTAGGCAACAACCGTCTATGGCGCATTTAACATATTTTGCTATTCAATGGTTGTGATGATGTGTTTTTATTAGTGTTCTAAAACGCGCCGCCTATGCACGATTAGGCGGCGCGTTTTCGCTCATCGCTGCTCAACCGCGGCAATTACCACCCAATCGGTGGTGTTAGGCGCGCTGCTGAGTGGTCGGCGTGAAATCGGTACCTAGGCGTCGATTTCGCTGCCACTCGGCTGTGTAGGCGCCGACAATCGGCAGTGGCTCGATCACGTCTCTGCTTTTTTTTTCCTCTCTCGCTCCAAGACGAAAAAAATGATGAAAGACCTGATTTTTTTAATTTTTTATGTCACCTCTAAATAGAAGATTAAGAAATAAAGATGAAGAAATCGCCGCCATTGTCGTCACCAAAATTGAAGAAGAAGATGAAGAAATTAAGAAGAAGAAAAAATTGATCTTGTGAGATTTTTTTTTATGAAGAAAAAATGATTAGGTGATGAAGAGAAGAAGAAGAAGAAGAAAATAAGAAAAGAAATGAAGAAAAAGAAATGAAGACGAGCTGATGAAGAAATGAAGAAAGAAGAAGAAATGAAGATGAAGAATTAAGAAGAAGAAGAGAAAATACGTGTTTGCATTATAATATTTTTTAAATGACAGCCATCCCTTATCACAACTCTTTATTATTTTTTATTAAAAAATTAATATTTTTAATGACAGCCATCCTGATCACAAAGCTATTTTATTTTTTAATTAAAAATTATTAATTTTAAAATGAATGGTTTAAAGCTACTTTAACACTTTTTTTGAAGTGTGATGAAATTTAATAATCTTTTGTATTTTGTTGTAGGAAATCTGTTGACGGCTGATTTTGGTCTCAGGGCAATATGGGAATATTACTCCCGAGACAATCCTCCCTTAATAGTGAATTTCTTTGTTATGGGGGACCAAAAGCAAACTTAGCAAAAGACAAATAATACGTCAATCGACAAGGAGATTTAACGTGGTTCGGCGGATCTTGGTCCGACCTACGTCCACGGGCACAAAAAGGATGATACTTTTTATTATTCAAATGCGCTTCTCAGATCGTTCTTTGTGTTTTACAAGTCAGAGCTTGGTGATTCTGATCCTGATCTTCGTTCCTCTTTACACTCACTCTACCCTCCTATTTATAATGGTGAAGAAATCAGATTCCTATTTGTACAAGAATTCCCAGTTGAAGATGGTTTCCTTTTCCTATCTGGATTCCTACTTTTAAAACTACATTCACTTCTTTTATCCTTTTAGGATACTGACTCATCAGTTCTCTTTATGAAAATAGGATAACTTATTATCTTATTTTGTATGGATAGAATGCCTTATCTTCCCGAATATGTCTTGCCCTATGCTCGGTTTTCACGAGGTCGGTCTTCATGTGGTCGGTCATGATAGTCTTTCGGACTGGGGGTGCTGCTGTCGACCTGATAAGTGACCGGTCATCCTGATCTCAAGTGATCGGTTACCGATTATGAAGTGCTCGGTCTCTTCCTGTTGTGGTCGGTCTTTTATTGTAAAGCGTTCGGGCCCTTGCTGCTGACTTTTTATGGGTCGGGTCGGAATTAATGATATCATCCAAGAAGGGAATTACCCTTTTTACCCATGCCGTATTCCTTAGATAACATAGTGCCTGAAAACACCATCAACATCTGTCCCCTAGTTCTCGGTTCCAACGAGTATGCAAGTTGGTGCCGGGAACTATATAAAAGATGGTGTGCTGATCGCCTTGCTGGTGGTCGACCCGGAGTTTGAATTGAAATTTTCGTCGCCTCTCTTCAAGCACCTTTTCTTGAGACGCGCAACAGTCACGTCTATTTAAATGCCCATCAAATCATTTTTTTAGGGTTTTTCCTAATTTTGACACTTGTCGATCATCCGTCGGATTCCCGCCAAAAGGGAAAGTGAATCGACCGTGTAGAGGGGTTTTGATCTTTAACCATTCTTTTGATCTTGGCAGGCCTCTTCCGCTTTTGACATTTGGCGTCCATCCGGACTTCTTTTCTCGATCTAACGGCCATGAGCGTCCCACTTATGACTATAAAAGGACGAGGCTTTTACTGTGTAGTCTTTTTGGCAAATTTCTCCTGTGAACGTTTCAACCGGGACTCACTTGACTCAGTACTCCCAGAGTTTCTTCCAGCCGTGAGTTTTTCTTTTCTCTCTCCACTGTGACCTGCAAATTTTGGGGACGAGCAAACAGTGCTGTGCAATCTTCAATTTTTCTGAAAGGAACAAGTAAGTTCTCTGAACGACCTCTTCTCTTTTTGTGTGCTGTGAATCCTTTGTTAGTTTTGATGTTGTTATGGAGTGACTTATGGCTTGTCGGATTTTTTTAGGGCATTTTAGAACCCACCCGCTTAGTATTCTCGGAATCCCTGAGTAGTTTTAGAGTTTTAACTATAGACTGACTTCCCATTCCTTTTTGTTTTCCGGACGTCTAGGATGTCTAACGACAGTTCTCCCCTTGAAAACCCTGCTGAACCCTTGGCCCCTATTGCTGAAGAGCTTTCCTCTGGTTCGGGAGCACCCAGCGTAGAAGACCTTGATACTACTCCCACTCCTTTTGAGATCGAACAAGATTCTTACCATCAAAGGGTTCCTCGGAAGGATCCCGAGCCCGGTGATCTTGACTCATCGGCTCTGGATATGAACCGTACTTCTAAGATAACTGAAGATGACCTCGCACTGCTTCGACAACGATATGATATTCCGATAGATATCGCTCTTGAAGTCCCCGGACCAATGGATCGTGCTAGTCAACCTGATGAAGGTTCGGTGGCCCTTCTTCCAGCTTTCTTTGAGTGCGGGCTCCGGTTGCCAATTCAACCCTACTTTGCCTGGATGCTGGCCGAGATGGAGATCGCCCCCTGTCAACTAAGTCTAAACAGTTGGAGGATTTTGGCCGGGCTGTATGTAGCTTGGCATCGGGCGGGGCTTGGTGAACCTTCTTTTGAAGAGGTTATATCGGTTGAAGGCCAACCCAAAGACTCACCACGGCTGGTATTATCTTTCTGCTTACGACAGTTCGTCGAACGTCGTCCAAAAACTCCCCGACTCCAATAAGAATTTCAAAGATCTTTGGTTCTGGGCTACTGGAGATTGGGGACGGACCCTGAGGTCGGATGAAGGGGAGATCTTGGTCCCGGACATCTTTAGGGCGGGAGGTTAGGATACTAACTTTTAGTTTTTCTTCCCTTAGTTTTTTTTTTTTTTTGCTGTTTGGATTCTTACCCCTTTTTCTTCTATTCCTCCTAGCCTGTTGGAGAGATGCTCCCAAGGTCTCCCACCAGGTCCGGCAGCGGGTATTCTGGGCTCGGCGGTACGCCGCCCATTGGAGGGAGTTGGTAAATGATGCGGCATTCTTTGGACTTATACGGGCCGCTCCTACCAAGGTCTCGGGTCGGATAGGTAGATGTCCGTTGATCTTCTTAGCCAGTTCCCTCGTTTATTTATCATGTTTGATGTCTTCTTTCTTTTCCTTTTTTTTTGTATGCTCAGATCCTGAACCTTTCTTTTGCCTTTGCTCTTTGCAGGTATGTCGAAGAGACCGAAGTACCTTGATCGGTTATCCGGCGTTTCGAAAAAAACTAGCCCTGGCGGAGCTGGTACTTCTCGGAAACGGCCTGAAACTTCTGAGGCCGGGAAGGTGGTTGAAGAGATGGGGCGTCCGGGCTCTCAAGGTCGGTCTCTCCTTCCGGGTGCTTCAATGGGTGTTACCCGTCCTGATAGCCCCCCGAGATCTTCCAGGAGAAGGAAGCGTCGGTTTGGAGCTGTGGATCCTCAGTTAAGGCGGGAATTGGAGGAGGAGGAGGCACCGAGCAGAGAAACTTCAGTTCGGCAGGAGGGTCCTTCTAAGAAACTGAAGGGTGCTGTGGTTCTCGGGGTTGATGACCTCGGGAAGAATATCAGGGAGGCTACCTCCCATTTGGTACCGGCCTTCAATGAGCTGGCCGGGGCTGTACCTCCTGAGAAGATTCCGAGGTTTGAGGACCTTTCACCCGAGGAGGTGGTCGCAAAGTTGTGCTCCCAGTTGGCTCAGGTTATTTCTTTTTCTTCTTTTCTTTATCCGAGGTGTCTTTCAGACTTAGTTTGTAACTGACTTCTTTTTCTTTTCGGCAGGCAAATTATTTGGCGGCCAAAAATAAGGACCTGTTCATAAGCCTTTTGTCTGAAGGCGGCCAGGCACAGAGGCTCCAGAACCGGCTCAGTGAAATGGAGGCCGAGCTGGCCCGGAAAGAAGAGAATATAAAGAATCTGGAGCTGGCTGCTGTTGAGGCCCATACCATAAATAAAGCTCTCAGGGCCGCCGCTTCTTTGGAGAGAAAAAATGTGATGCTGCCAAGAGGACTTGGAGGCTGCCCGGGCTGACAACAGGATCCTGCAGGTGGAAGTGTGCAGCGTTGAGTCCAAGCTGAGGGCCAAGGATGAAGAGCTGGTACGGGCCCAAGATGAGTTGAAGAGGAAGGAAGCTGAGCTGGAGGCCGAAAGAGACGCGATCCGACTTGAAGGGGTCGGGGACTGTGCTGAGATCATCCCGATGGTATTGCCCGACCTGGATATGGGGCCTATCCATGCGGCCATTCACTTCTGCAAATGGGGAGATATCTGAGGAGGAGTTCCAGAAGTGGCTCCCCCTTCTTCTGAGGAGGTGATGGATCCCGACCCGATTTCCGTTGCCCCGGTCTCCCAGGTTTCCCAAGAAAGCCGACCTGAGGTTCCTGCTCCTGGCGAGGACTACCCTGAGATTCCGCCTCCCATTCTTGAAGTAGAGGTCTCCCGTGCCGCTGAGGTTGAGACCGAGCTGATCCCTCTATCGTCTGAGCCAGTCCGGGAAGAACTTCCTGCCCCTGCGCGGGCTGATTAAAGAAGGGGTAACCCGGGCGGGGCCCTGTGTATACTTGTCTTTTTTTTTTGTAATAACACTTTTATTATATTTTTTTTTGAATATATATATGTGCTTTCTTTCTATCTCTTTTTTTTTTTATTTTCGTTTTTTTTTATGTTTCCCTTCGAATGTTTGAGACCTCTTTTGTGGGGGGAATATGAGCTGGGGGGACATAATCCGACCCCGAGTAGTAAGAAACATTTGGTTCTGGTGGAATCGGTGGGACATAGCCCGACCCCGATCTGAGGGAAGCACTAGGCTCCGGGGGGGAATGTTATGTCCCCAGTTTAAAGAACACCGACTCGGTGGGACGTAACCCGACCCCGAGCTGTATGGAACACTTGGCCCTGGAGAAATGTTTCGTCCCCAGTCAAAAAGATAGGTTCGGTGGGGTGTGGTCCGACCCCGAGCTGAGAAAGGCACTTGGACCTGGGGGAATGTTACGTCCCCAGTCTGAAGGGCTGACTCGGTGGGATGTACCCCGACCCCGAGCTGATTAACCAAGTGACCTCGGCGGAACGAAATCCAGCCCCGAGCCGAATAACTGAATGGCCTCGGCGGAACGTAATCCAGCCCCGAGCCGAATAATTGAATGTCCTCGGCGGAACGTAATCCAGCCCCGAGCCGATTAACCAAGGGGCCTCGGCGGAACGAAACCCCGCCCCTGAGCACTGGTTAATCCTTGGGATTTATTCAGATGGGAAGTGTATCCATCTTTAAAACCCTGTCGAATCTGACTTGGGCGTCCCCCTGTCAGGCCGACGAAAAAGAAAACAAAACTTTCGAAAATAAAATCAAAAGGTGGGGGTGACTTAGCACTTGTCCCAAAAAAATTTCACAAACGTAAACAACAGCACGGATTCCTCAAAACAGCGTCCTGTCCGAGGTTTCCAAAACACAATTCTGAATCTTTCAATTCAGTGTCCCGGCGAACCAGGATTTGGATCAGGAGAGCGTTTGAATGGTAAGGGCACATCCTCTATACGTCGGGTCACTGTGGAGCCTGTGTATTGTACGAGGGCTCCTCCTTACCACGCTGGAGCAGGCACACGCTACAGGGGCGTAACGCATCCCCGTGCTGCGCCTCTCTTGGATCCAAATGATGAATGGATCAAAGAGTGTCCGGGATACTAAGGTATATTCCTCCTTAGGTCCGGCATCACTGGAGTTAGCAATCGTCACGGGGGCATCATCATCCCCCGTGCTATGCTTTCCCACGGATCCATTACATCGGGTAAGTGAGGATCAAAAGAGTGCTCGACACATTAAGGGTATGTTCCTCCTTATGTTCGGTAACACTGGAGTAAGCAATCGCCACGGGGGTATCATCCCTCCCTGTGCTATGCTTCTCACGGATCCTATGCATCGAGTATGTCCCTGAGGACCCCGAGCCAAGAGAGATACTTGGTTCTGGGGGAATGTCTCGTCCCCAGACCAATGAGCATGACTCGGTGGGACGTAACCCGACCCCGAGCCGAATAGTCAAGTGACCTCGGCGGAACAAGATCCAACCCCGAGGTGTTTGAAGCTTTAAGGGCATAGTCCTCCTTATGTTTGGTAACACTTGGAGCAAGCAATTGCCACGGGGGTATCATCCCTCCCCGTGCTATGCTTCTCCCGGATCTATACTTTGATTCACCTTCGTCCCTGCTGTTTGATGTTTGTATGGAGTCGACTGATTCTGGTGTGACTTGTGCTTCTTTATGGTGGTATACGTGGTCGGGTAGTTGCGGGTTTTGTGCTTTTGACCTTGGACCGTTGTATTGAGTATGTCCCCGGGGTTTTGGATATGGTTTTGCAAAATTATTTTTAGAAGAGCGGGTGAAAAAAGAAAGTTTTATTTATATTCGGGGACATACTGCCCTTCTTACAACTCTCTGCGGGTCATTTTGAGAGAGGCTTTGTGTTTGAATTTCTGTCCCTTATTGGGTTGCTGCCAAAGAAGAGGGGGAAGAGAGATTTTACTGAAAGTATTTTCTCAACATCTCGGCGTTCCATGGCTTTTTTAATCTTGTGCCGTCCAGCTGTTCCAAAAAGTAAGCTCCTGGCCTTACCACCACCTCTGTGATTTTGTATGGCCTTCCCACTTGGCACCTAGCGAGCCCTCCTCTGGTCGTCGGGTATTTAAGGTGACCCTTCTCAATACTAAGTCGCCCGGGAGGAAGGAGCGGGTCCGAACTCTTCTGTTGTAGAAACGGGCCATTCTTTGTTGGTAGACTGCTGCTTTCATGGCTGATTTCTCCCTCTTTTCCTCGATCAGGTCGAGGTGGTTTTTGATAAGTTCTTCATTCTGCTCATTCCCAAAGTGGCGGACCCTGTGAGTTGCTACCCCGATTTCTGCTGGAATGACGGCCTCACATCCGTATGACAGGGAAAATGGTGTTTCCCCTGTGGAATCTTTGTAGGTCGTTCGATGTGCCCATAGCACTTCTGGTAGTTCTTCGACCCATAAGCCTTTGCATGATCCGAGCCGAGCTTTAAGGTTTGCCTTGATGGTTTTGTTTGTTGCCTCAACCTGTCCGTTTGACTTGGGATGAGCTGGCGAGGCGAATTTTAAAGCGATCTGGAGGTCTTCGCAGAGCTTCCTGAATCCTTTGCTGTCGAATTGTTTTCCGTTGTCGGTGATGATTGCCCGGGGGATTCCGAACCTGCAAATTATGTTCTTCTTTACAAATGATGTGGCCTTTTTCTCCGTGATGGTGGATAGCGGCTCGGCTTCCACCCACTTTGTGAAATAGTCTATGGCCACGATTGCATATTTCGCCTGCCCTCGTCCTTTTGGCATTGGCCCTATGATATCTAGCCCCCACTGTGCGAACGGCCAGGGGCTGGACAGGGTGGTTAATTGTTCTGCCGGTTGATGGTGGATGTTGGCATTTTTCTGACAACCTTCGCATTTCTGGGCTATCCGCATGCCGTCCTGATGCATGGTCGGCCAGTAAAATCCTTGTCTTAAGGCTTTAAAGGCGATTGATCTTCCTCCGGCGTGACTTCCACAGATGCCCGTGTGAATTTCCTGAGCACATTCTGCTTCCTCCTCTCTCTGTTAAACATCTCAGGAGGGGCACGGTATAGCCCCTCCGGTAGAGCACCCCTTCGATCAGGGAGAACTTGGTGCTTTTGAATTTTAGTTTCTTGGCCTCCTTTCTGTCCTCGGGTATCTCTCCTGTTTCCAAATATTTTCTGATCGGCTGTAGCCATGAAGTTTTGTCTTCTTCATCCAGAGTTCCTACTTCGAGTTCTCCTACGCTCTTTTCTCGGAGGCAGATTAGGGGGATTGTTCTGGGATTCTCTGTTTTTATTGAAGATGCGAGCCGTGCAAGAGAATCTGCTTCGCCGTTGTCTTCTCGTCCGATTTGTTCGAAGTGAACGTTCCTCATTTTTCCTATTAACTTTTTTACCTCGGTCAAGTAGGCTCTCATGCTAGGTTCCCTGGCCTGGAATTCGCCTTTTAGTTGCTGAATAGCAAGCTGTGAGTCACTCCTTACTACCACGTTGTGGACTCCCACTATTGTGCACAGCCTTAATCCGGCCAAGATTGCTTCGTATTCGGCTTCATTGTTTGTGGTTTCAAAGGCGAACCTTAAGGCAAATAATACTTCTTCCCCCTTGTTATTTTTTAACACGATCCCGGCTCCGCCGCCGTGTGAGCTGACAGACCCGTCTACTGTCATCTCCCACTTGTCTTCCCCTACCGTCAAGATCTGGGGTTCGGTGAACTCTGCAACAAAATCTGCCAAAGCCTGTCCTTTCATTGCTACCCTTGGAAGGTAGGAGATGTCGTGTTCGCTTAGCTCCACCGACCACTTCATCAATCTTCCCGAGGCCTCTGGTTTTTGTAAGATCTGTCGCAGGGGTGGTCGGTGTAAACTTTGATAGGGTGGGCTTGGAAGTAAGGCCGCAATTTCCGAGCTGCGGTGATCAAAGATAGGGCGACTAGTTCATGTACGGGATACCGGGTTTCTGTGTCCAACAGGGCTTTGCTGACATAGTATACTGGTCTTTGGATTCGGTCTGCCTCTTGCACCAGCACCGAACTTACTGCGTGTTTTGAAACAGCCAAGTATAAGTATAATGTCTCTCCTGGGAGAGGTTTTGCTAGGAGCGGGGCTGTGCTAGATATTGTTTCAGTTGTTGGAAGGCCTCTTCGCACTCCGGAGTCCAGTCGATCCCCTTTTGGGCTTTCTTGATGGCTTTGAAGAAGGGGTGGCATTTGTCGGTTGCTCGGGAGATGAATCGGTTAAGCGCGGCTAGCCTGCCGGTTAGACTTTGAACTCTTTCACTTCTCACCGTCCTGGGAGATTTCAAGTCCAGTACGGCTCGTATCTTTTGCGGTTTTGCTTCTATGCCCCTGGAGCTCACCATGTAGCCTAGAAACTTCCCGGAGGCCACCCCGAAGGCACACTTTTCTGGGTTGAGTTTTAAATGGTATTTCCTCAATAACTCAAAGGTTTTCTTCAGGTCGGTCACGTGACACCCTGGCGCCTCAGACATTGTTATCATGTCGTCAACATACACCAGCATTGTTGTGCCGATGAGTGGTTTGAAAATCTTGTTGACCAGTCTCTGAAAGGTGGCTCCTGCGTTTTTTAATCCGAAGGGCATTACTTTATAACAGTAAAGCCCCTGATCGGTGACAAAAGTTGTTTTCTCCTCGTCGGCAGGGTGCATCTTGACCTGGTTGTATCCTGAGAAGGCGTCCATGAAGCTCAGCAGTCCTTTGCAGGCTGTCGTATCTACCAGCTGATCTACGTTTGGCAGTGGGAAGCTGTCCTTCGGGCACGCCTTGTTGAGGTCGGTGAAGTCCACGCACATCCTCCACCTCCCGTTTGCTTTCCTTACCAATACCACGTTCGAAACCCATTCTGGGTACTTGACTTCTCTGATGAAGCCTGCTTTTAACAGTTTTTCCACTTCGGACGCCACTGCTCTGCACCGTTCTTGGTTAAAGATTCTTCTTTTCTGTTTAACTGGTTTGTGTGTCGGGTTTACTGCCAAGCGGTGACTGATGAATTTTGGATCAATCCCGGGCATGTCATTGTGTCCCCATGCGAAGATGTCGGGGTACTTCCGTAGGCATTCCAGCAGGTTCTTTTTTAGGATTTCGTCCAAGTTCCCCCCTATCTTTATGCTTTTATTCGGTCCGAACAGGTTGACTTCTTCTAATTTTTCGGCTGCCTCTAGCCGGGCAACTTTGTCCGGGCGCGGACCCGGGTCCTTCCTTGGATTTTCCTCGTCTTCCCCCCTTTGCCTCTTCCTGGTGCTTCCTTCGATGCAGAGGGTTTCCCGTGAGAGAGTGGCGAAGCAACTACGGGCTATCTTCTGACTTCCGCATATGATTCTGATCCCTTCCCGGGTAGGAAATTTCAGTTTCAAGTAGTAACAGGACATCGCAGCCTTTGTTTTCATCATAAAAGGCCGGCCGACAATGACTTGGTAACTGCTCAGGCAGTCCACCACGGTGAAATTTACCATGACTGTCCGGGTTCTGGGGTGAGTTCCGATGGTTGTTGCCAGTTGTATTCTTCCCAGCGGGATGACCGTTGAGCCTCCAAAACCATATAGGGGGTGCCGTCATTAGTTAGGGTTACGTATTCTACTCCCAGGCTTTCTAAAGCTTCTTTGGATATTATGTCTACTGCGCTTCCGGGGTCTACCAGGATTCTATCCACCTCTGTGCCGCTGATTGTAGCTTTGATTATCAGCGCATCATCATGGGGAAAACTCACCCCTCGTGCATCCTCGTCGGTGAACATTATGGGCACCGACCGTCCCCCTTGTTGTGTCGGGGGTCTTTCTGTTCCTAGCACCTCTGCCCCTTGAGCTCGGCTATAGTTCTTTCTTGACCGGTTAGAGTCCCCGGCCAGTGTACTTCCCCCTGCGATGATGTTCACCTGTCGGTTTCGTGCCCTTTGTCTGGCCGCCATGGTTTCATGGTCGATATAACTATTTAGATACCCATTTCGGGCTAGGTCCTCCATTTGTTCCCGCAGATCTTTGCATTCGTCCGTTGTGTGCCCCCTCAGGTTATGATGTATGCAGTAAGACTTCTGGTTCCTTTTATCTGGGGGGAACCTCCTGAGGTCGGGTTCTATCAAGAGGCCTTTTTCCTGTATTTCCATGATGATTCGCCCTGGTGGTTTGCTTAGGGGAATATATGTTTCTTCTCGGACTACATGATTCACCTGGGTCGTGACCCCTCCTTCCTGATCTCTTCGAGGTATCGGTTTGAATTCTTTGGGTTTTGGATTGAATCTTTTGAATTCCCTGTCCGGTCGTCGGGGAGCCTCTGTTCTTGCTGTTCTTTCCCGAATGGCCGTCCCCCTTCGGGAGATCTTTTCTTCGCTTTCTACCAAGACAAACTTCCGGGCTACCTCTAGGGCGGTGGCATAATCCGGCGTGTCCTGGATTCTTAGATGAGTCCATAACCTCCCGACCTTTAGGGCTCCCTTTAAGCTTTCTAGGGCTTCTAGGGACTCATATCCTCCGACTTCCAGTACCATGTTGTGGTATCTTTCAATAAAATTTTTCAGGGGCTCGTCATCTCCTTGCTTCATAAGTCTTAATTCTCCAATCGTCTTTTTGGGAACGCAGGCCCCTTTAAAGTGTCGAATGAACGACTTTTAAGTTGTGTGAAGCCTCCGATGCTCCCCGGAGCCAGACTTCTGTACCATAGGATGGCGGGTCCACCTAAAGTTAGGGGGAACACTTTGCAGATGGCATCTCCTACTACTCCCTGGACTTCCATCAACAAGACAAAGCTTTCGATGTGTGATTTCGGGTCAGAGTGGCCTTTGTAGGGTGCCATGGTCGGCATGCTGAATCGTTTTGGGAATTTTGCCGACCTTATTTTTTCCGCGAGGGGAGATTCCTCCTCACCGTCCCGGGCATCACTTGCATCAGCCTTGAGGCCTACCCCCACTTGGTCATCTCCTTTTTTAACCAAGATTTTATCTCGCTAGTGGTGCTGGCGTGTTGTTTTCTGTGCCTCTCTGTGCGTCCTATGCCCTGGGTGCGGCGTTCCTCATGGTTTGAAATTTCTTGCACATCCTCGCTATATTCCCTGCCTTCTCTTCGGGAGTCGTGGAGGCTATCGTAGGAAGGATTAGGTGACTGTTCTCTTCGTCCTCTTTCCTCCTCTTCCCATGTGTCCTCTGTTTGTGAATCTTTTTCTACAACCACGGATTTTATCCCGTAGGGGCCCCTCCTTCTAGGTCCATCGTCTTCACTTGTGTCTATCACCCTTTTCCCCTCTGCTCTTTCACTTTTTCTTCGACTGGTTCCGATGTCTGGTCTCTCGTTGTTCGTTCCCTTCATTCTCTCCAACCGATTCATCATGGATTTCATGCTTTCTTCCATCTTTTTCATCCAGTCTGTTGCCGGACTCCCTGAAGATTGATGATTTCCGCCTTCTGCCATCGTCTTACTACGCGAACCGCTTTTTGTTGAGGTCCCCACAGACGGCGCCAACTGTTGACGGCTGATTTTGGTCTCAGGGCAATATGGGAATATTACTCCCGAGACAATCCTCCCTCAATAGTGAATTTGTTTGGTTATGGGGGACCAAAAGCAAACTTAGCAAAAGACAAATAATACGTCAATCGACAAGGAGATTTAACGTGGTTCGGCGGATCTTGGTCCGACCTACGTCCACGGGCACAAAAAGGATGATACTTTTTTTTATTCAAATGCGCTTCTCAGACCATTCTTTGTGTTTTACAAGTCAGAGCTTGGTGATTCTGATCCTGATCTTCGTTCCTCTTTCACTCACTCTACCCCCTATTTATAATGGTGAAGAAATCAGATTCCTATTTGTACAAGAATTCCCAGTTGGAGATGGTTTCCTTTTCCTATCTGGATTCCTACTTTTAAAACTACATTCACTTCTTTTATCCTTTAGGATACTGACTCATCAGTTCTCTTTATGAAAATAGGATAACTTATTATCTTATCTTGTATGGATAGAATCCTTATCTTCCCGAACATGTCTTGCCCTATGCTCGTTTTCACGAGGTCGGTCTTCATGTGGTCGGTCATGATAGTCTTTCGTACTGGGGGTGCTGCTGTCGACCTGATAAGTGACCGGTCATCCTGATCTCAAGTGATCGGTTACCGATTATGAAGTGCTCGGTCTTTATGGTAAAGCGTTCAGGGCCTTGCTGCTGACTTCTTATGGGTCGGGTCGGAATTAATGATATCATCCAAGAAGGGAATTACCCTTTTTACCCATGCCGTATTCCTTAGATAACATAGTGCCTGAAAACACCATCAACAAAATCAATTTTTGTTGTTGGATTTTGTGATTTTGTCAATTCTATAAGAAATCCTCATGTATCAAATTGTATTATAAAATATGAAAGTAGTATTACTATAATCATATATATGCAAAAAAAAAAAAAAAAACAATAATAATTATAACATACGAATTACAAAAATTAATATTAATTGAAAAAACAATGATGATCATTTTGATCAAATTAATAGTGGATGATTAGGATTCTGATCATTACTATAATCTATTTGATAGTGGATGATTAAGATTCTGATCATTACTATAATCTATCTATGATCTTTAAAAAAATAGTGGATGAATATCAAATTAATTTATTATTATTACAATAAAATTATTTATTATTTAAATAAAAAATAAATTACAAAAATTATTAAATATTTATAATAAATTTATTATTAATCAATAATCATCATTTTATCAAGTTACAAAAATTATTAATTTTTTTAATCGAATTTATATGATTTTGGGTTATTTATGATGTTAGAAAATATTAGATTTTAACTATTTGCCGACTAATTGTCTAGGCCCCCCGCCTAGGCGCCCTAGGCACTAGGCGCTGGATCGCCGCCCAACTAGCGCCTAGTGCTTTTTAGAACACTGATTTTTTATTACAAATGGGCATGCTTTATGACCTTTTGTGCTTCAACTAGATAAGTTCCCATAAGCGGAAAAATCATTTATTGTCCACATTACAGCATCATATAAACGAAATTTTTCCCTACTATAGACATCATAAGTTTGGACATCATCTTCCCATAACTCCTTCAATTCATATATTAAAGGCTATAAGTAAACATTAATATCTCTTCCTAGTGTTGTTGGTCCAAAAATTACTATATGCATTACTTGTATTTCCAAATGAGTTGAAACCATCTATTGCAATACCCAATCGCATATTATGAGAATCTTGGGCAAGCTCAAGGTATTATTTTAAAGTCCTTACAAGCTTTAAAGTCTACAGGATGTCTCAAGATACCATTTATAAAAACACAATTTTATTTATGTCACCTCATATCATAAGTAGTATGCCTAGACATAAATAATCTTTATAAGCTAGGTTTCAATAGAAAATATTGTAATATCTTATGAAGAATTCAACCCCCCCCCCCCCCCCCCCATTATCAATTTTATACCTAAGTTCATCACATATAGGACATTTATTAGCTCCATCATGTACCCTCCAGAATAATGCACAATTCATACTTACAAGCATGAATTGATTCATTCAACATGTTCGTCATCATCACCATCACCATCTTCTTCCTCATCTTTTTGACCGAAATCACCATCAAAAATATTATTCAAATCATCAATATGATGGTTTTCATCTTCCCCATGAAAAATCCATCTATTGTAACTTAATGAAAACCCATATTAAATAAATATCGTTGGATGGTGCATAAATCATGCAACATTGTATTCAAGCAATCTCTACATGGGCAACGAGTTTTATTTTCATTGTTTAATTGGTTTTTAACAATATTGATGGATGAACCAATACTACTTACATATTCTATGCATAACATATTTAACAATTGAATCCAACTCTGATCCATCCTGATACTAATACAAAAAATTGATTATATGTATATATGTTTATATGTGTGCCATTGCAAATATACACGTGTGTGTATTTGAATTTATTAGCATACAGTATACATATATCATATGTACGTGTATGGTATATATTTCTTAGATATGTAAGACTAAATATTTCAAACAGAGGAAAAAATTCATCTAAAATATAATTAGATATCTTACAACTCCACTTACAATTAACATGAATTAATAATCTAAACCAAAAATTAAATGCACTTAAAATGGTCAATTACTTCACACATTAACATCAAGTAAGTGACGTTTAAAAATAAAATACTTATAAAAATTCACCTCAATTTTGAACAACCTTTAAAATTTGCTGAAAACTTCGAAAACTTGACTCGTCACACTTACAAAATAATTAATAGGAAAAAAGTAATATCAAGAATAAAAAATAAAATCTTACACACACAAACATCACTTTTCATTCTTCAACTGCTCAAGCTCAAATAAATACACATAAGAATAATGCTAGAGAATTATAGCCTCAACATGTACAACGAGAGAGTAAAGCAGCCAAGAAATAAATTCTACCCCATTAGAGAACCAATATTGAATATGAAAATTAACAAACAAAGGAACTACAAACAGGACTGAAAATAAAAACCCAAATTCTTTTTACATACTATGGAAAAAAAATACTAATATGGAAAAAGAAAATTGCAATACCTTTTCAGCAAAACAGCGTGGAGGTCCCCAGGGGCGTGGCTTAGTGGTGTAGGGTTCACAATCTGACTTTCAGGTTTTGGGTTCAAATCCAGAGAATGTGTTTCTTGTAAGAGCCTAGGACAGGTAGGAGTTTTACCTGCTCTGCATAAACCATGAAAAGATGGTTTGGTGGTGAGATTTCCAATGATTTTAAAAAAAAAAACAGCGTGAAGTACTTCGACTTGGGATTGCTTGAAACTTTTAGGGATTAGTTTTGTTTTAGTAATTGAAACCTTTTAGGATTGGATTTCCTTGAAACTATGTTTGGATTGATAGAATGAGATGAAATGAATTGTAATATATTTTAAAATATTTAAAATTCATTATTTAGATTGATGAAAGGGGATGCAATAGAATGGAAGGGGATGTAAGAGAATGTAACAAAAAAAGTTATTGAGTCATTGAAAATGAGCTCCCAAATCGGGAGTTGGGAATGAAACGTAACTTTTTAAAAAATAACATTACATATGAAAATAAATTTACCAATTGAAAAAATAACATTAAAATATTTATTTATTTTACTTTTATAATCTAAAAGGACACAATTAACTTTAAAACATATATTTAATTACATTACATTCTATTTTTATTTGTTTATCAAATAATGTTTTGTGACATTGCGTTATAAACCTCTTATTTTTTTCCCCAAATAAGATTATGATAAATTACTTTTCATTTTATTCCATTCCATTCCATTGGATAACATTCCATTATAAATCACTCACTTCCATCAATTCAAACAGTCTTAAGGTTGAGTTTTGCTTTCTGAAGGAGAGTGTTTTAAATTAAGAAAATATATATATTTTTTGTTTATATGTTTAACCGTAGGTAGTAATTTTTGTTTTTTATTTTTTATTTTTTGTAATCATGGTTTCGATGAAAATAATATTCGTATTATATAATAATATTAATTTAATAATCCAAAAATTACCTAATTAATAATATTATCATCTTAAAAGTGTTGAAGAACAATCAAACGAATGCAATAAATTTGTATTTGTATAAACAATAACAACAGCCAATACAGAATTGATAATTATAACGACTGCAATTAAAATTAACAAACTAAACAAACTTGAAACTTACAATTCAAGAAATCGAAATTAATAAACTCACTGACTTGAAGATTGAGGCTAGCGTAAATGCTTTGTCTTATAGCAGAATTTCGTCCCTACTCTTATGCTTGTAGTTCTTCGGACGTCTGCCACCAGGATTCAACAATCTGTAAGTCGAATCTCTGCACTGAAATTCGACCCATGTCGAATCTACTTGACTTTTTTGCTTTGTTTTCGTTTTTTATTTTTCCAAGATCAGAAACAGTATATTCGTTTTTTCCAAAAGAAAAAGATTTTCTTATCTGCAAAACATACTGTTCTTTTTATAGTGACAGTTGGGAACAGTTGATGATGATATGGTGTGACACCTTCTCAGTTTGATTGAAGGGTTGCATCCTTGAAAAAGGTTTTTCAGTGAGACTAATTAATATATATTAAATATATATTAATTACCATGCCAACCATACATCGAACCCATACATCAAAGCCCAAGCCCAAGCCTTATGATTCCAATTTAATATAAGTGTGCAAAATTCACTTATAAACTTTCTATATTCCCTTTACATTTCCAATGTGGGTTTACTATCACTATTAGATATACAAACTCTTACAAAAAGTACTTTAAGTACTTTTTAATTATATTTTTTTTTAAACATTAAAAAGAGTTGTAATTTCTTCCAAATCAAGAAATAAAAATAAATTCATTTAATAAATATTTTAATTAGGATGAAATTTAGCCATGTAATTATATTTATGATCTTTTGATTTTTTTGGAAACTTTTGAATCCTTGTCGTCAAACCACCCGACCCAGGCTTAAGCGGAGTAGGTAAAATCCCTAGCTGCCTCAGGTTCTTATAAGAAATTCATCCTATGAACTCGAACTTGGGACCTGACAACAAAATCTTAAACATTTTGCTACCAATCACATCTCAATTTGTGATTAATAATTTTAGTTGCCAAATATCTTAATTATTTTCTTAACTTAGAAAAAAAACACTTATGTATTGTGACTAAATATTTCGATCACCAAACAAAAAAAGGAAATTTTTTCATAAATTAATAAGATTTAGTGACTATATGTTTTAGTTGCCCAATAAACTATATTGGAACTAATTTCTATGGGCTCTAAAGATAAATAAATAAATATTATCTAAAGGTAGCTAATTAATTATTTGTTTAGTCTCCATATATATTTAATTTAGTGACACCCAACATGTGTAAAAACTAAAATATCGTGACTAATCAATAATTAATCAAAACAAATATATTTTGTGACTACGCTATATAGTTGTTGAATATTGAAAATATTTCTTATAAAATATTATGTGACTATCATATTTAGTTGCCTAAGATTGATTTTTTCCGCAATAACATTATAGTCATTGAAATGATTTACTTACTATTAAAATATAATCCTAAATAACCAAGCTATTTTATGCTATTATGAAAATTCGTAGTTTTCTGACCTTATGCACCTATATGAAGGAATGTGTGTAATGTGCGGAATTATGAAACATCTCTATCTAAAACAATATAGGATAAAGTTTCTATGACATTAGATTGTCGTATGTCATCTAAAGTTTCTATGACTATCCAAACACCCTAAATCTAATTAATGTTCACAATCTCAATTAAAACAATAATTAAAGAGCGAAAAGTAAATAAGTAATCAACATAATCAACACCATGATTTGTTGACGGAATGAAAAATTCTTGACATAGAAAAACCACTCCTGGTATAAGCTATCATTTGAATCCACTATATAGAGAATACTTACAGTGATGTTAGATGACATACGACAATAAATTTTCCAACTTAAATACCTCTACTGTAATTACCTGAAGAACTCCCCGAGCCTTCACCAAGAAGTCTTTTTCAAAACCTCTGAAATATTTGAGTGAATCAACCCTGCGAACACACAACGCCGGAACTCTAACTACCAATCTCCACTTTAGAACTCTGAAGGTTTAGGGTATTAGTTAGGATTGTATTTTTGTTGATGGTTATCAATGAAGAAACTCACCAAAAGAAAGAAAACATGAGATTCAATAAGTCTTCAAGGTGATTTCTTAGTAAGAAGGAAATAAAAGATATGGAGGCTCTGAATATTGTGTTTACAACAAGGGTAAATTGGCTAAGGCTTCGTTAAAATAGGTAGGGTTTTCCTAGTCTTGAAAATCCTAGAAAGGAAGTCCAAAATAACCAATCTTGCAATCTCATTCAAACGCCCAATGCAGACGTGACAAACGTGCAATGTTCCGTAAATTTGTTCGAACGGTCTGATGAATGCACAACGAACTTCAACTCTTTGGAAGGTATTGTTCGCATGGGATGAAAAACGCAAAATGCACAAAAGCCCTATGGCGAATTTTGTTCGAACGTGACACTGACAAACCTCGTTAGAACATAAAAACAAAAGCAACACGAACGAGCTTCTGATATCTTCATGCAAAGTCTTCTAAATACTTGTCTAATTACTTCAAGATCTTCAAGACTCATTACAATTGAACTTGTTTTGTTACAGAAGTTGTCAATACAAATAAACCCAACAAACTATTTAAAGTTTAGTCACTAAATTGTCTATTCCTCGACTAAATAGATTGTCGCAAAACATAGATGATAGTAGGAAAATATATTGTAGTAGAGAGTTTTAAATTGATTGACTAAATACAAAATTTAGTCATAAAAAAAAAAAATTTATAACCTGACTAAATTATTTTTAATCATGAAATAGTTGATTACTAAAATATATTTTTCTTGTAGTGTAAAGAGTCTGGAAAGTGGAAAGACAGCTGAGCTTGAGCTTGAGGGAGTTAGGCAAAGCAAAGGTGTTTGAGTTTCATATTAACCCCACGCATCCAAGCTTAGTCAGCAAATGTTAAGGAGTGGATTAGAAATGTTGATGAAGTCTTGGATGACTCAGCATTGATAAAAGAATACTCTAGGGGCGGCCATGAGTAGCTCAACAGCTCAAGGGCTATATGAAAAACGTGATTATGTGACTGTCCTTACAAAAAGGATATTAATTCATATATATCATATGCTTTATTCATTTTATCGCATGTGAAAAATCAATGAAAATGTTGTTTGAATCAATATTTCTATCAAGTAACTATCATGTGGAAGCTCTTTTTCCACGAAATATTTTGGTACGTTGGAATGGGGAAATAATTAATGTTTGAGTATACTCTTATAATGTGAAGTGAAAGAAAAATGAAATAATAAATAATAAATAATTTTTTTAATAATAAATTTGACGTGTGGTCTTCCGTATAATAAATCAACATATAGATCTATATTCATTTTTCACATGTAAAGATTTTCTATTAAATTAAATGCCAATTCAATCATTTTCTCTTCTTTTTTCTTTTTTTTTTTCCCTTGACTCATTGACCGATAAGCAACTCCAACTCCAACCGATATGTTATGTGCTTTATTCATTTTCGCGCATGTGAAAATCAATGAAAATGCATTAGAAATCAATGAAAATGTTGTTTGAATCAACATTTCTATCCACTAACTATCATGTGGTAGCTCTTTTGCCACGAAAGATTTTCGTACGTTAGAATGTGGAAACAATTAATACTTGATAATTTGGAATTACGCTTTGATATGTGTTCCTCTTATAATAACTATAAATTAAATTATAAATTATAAACAAACATTAGCGTATAAATTAGTATCATGTTATGAGATTATGATTTTATAAGAATTAACATTAACGATAAAGTACTCATTTAATAAAACATTAATATTTCATTAACTCTCCACCAAACGGGCAAAATACTCAAAAAAAAAAAAAAGATAGAATCGTCTTTCTCTTTTCCTCTCTTTGTATCTCATTTTCATTATCATTTAGTGATATGTGACATGCATACACCAAAAACATATAAATATAAAAAAAAAATCCCTTTTTACAAATTTGAATCTAACGCTTTTTTTTTCCCATTTTTTAACCTTCTACCAAACATGCATATATAATTGTGGACAATTAATATTAAAATACATGTAAATTTGTATATCAATCACACTTAAAAAAATTCAACACTGAATCTATCTACATTTTTCACATGTAGTGCATTTTTATTAAATGCCAATTCAATTGCAATCTCTCTTTTCTTCTTGACACATTGTTACTATAAATATGTACACCTTTTGAGACAACCAATAAGCAACTTCAAAAAACTCATCATCAGACACTAAAATGGCATCCAAATTTTCTCAGCAAGTCTTCTCAGTCACCCAGCAGGCCCCTGAACTAATTGTTCCAGCAACTCCAACCCCACGAGAAGTGAAGCATCTATCAGATATAGATGATCAAGAAAGCTTAAGGTTTCAGGCTCCTCTAATATTTTTTTACAAGAAAGATGATCCTTCTTCACCAAATTATAATTCAATGAAAGGAAAAGACCCAGTTAAGGTTATTAGAGAAGCAATAAGTAAAGCACTTGTGTTTTACTACCCATTAGCTGGGAGGCTAATAGAAGGACACAATCGCAAGCTTCTGGTGGATTGCAATGGTGAAGGAGTCTTGTTCATTGAGGCTGATGCTAATTTCACACTTGAGCAGCTTGGAGATGATATACAGCCACCATCTCCATATTTCGACCAACTTCTGTATCAGGTTCCTGGCTCTGAAGGCATTATTGGATGCCCTTTATTATTGTTTCAAGTGAGTCTCTTCACTTTTACTTACTATGTAATTTTATGGAGGGATGATATGGGAGAACACTTTTTTTATTTTTGGACTTTTGGTGTTATTTAAAATTTTTTATTTTAATGATTTCACCTTTTTAGGAAAAAATTATAATTTTCAAAGATACAAAAATAAGACAAAAAATAAATTCTTCTTTTGTTCACGTATCATCCTTTCTGCTTTCTCAATTTTATTTTGTGATTTAGACATTAAATTTGATAAAAATATAAAAATATACAAAAGAAAATTTTAATGATGGATATATATACACAAAATATATATATATGTTGAAGATAATTTTGGTATTGAGTTATGTGATAGAGATATTTGTCATTCACATAGAACCTTTATGTTAAAAAAAACACTAAATACCTAATCTAAACTCAATCCATATAATAATTCTATCAATTTTGGATTTAAATTTAGTGCTAAATTAAGTTTTGTGTTTAGTTTTTTTAATCAATTGTAATTAATTATTAAATAAGATTTATCTATTGTTGAATTTTGATAATTTATTAGAATTAATATACGCGTGATAAAAGAATATTGGATCCAAATTCCTCATAACTAAAACCCATAATTGATTTTGGATTCATGTCAAGGAATTACTACCCCTACCACCACCATAATGTACATAAAAATTCATTCAATTGATCTTCAATAACTTTTAAATTTGTTATATATTTTGTTTTGTAATGTTATTATGATAATAATGATGTAACGTTTGTTTTTTCATCTAAAATCTAAATATATTTAAATGTAACTTTTTTTATTTATAAAAAGAATCTGAAAATAATATAGTTTCTAATATATCTCTAAAAAATATATATATATTATATTAATTTTATTTTTTTTTTTTTTGACAAATTTAGAAACTTTTTATTGTTAGATTTTTTTTTTTTTAAAAAAAAAAAACACATTTAAAACAATTTAATAACTAAAGTAAAAAAAAAAAAAAAAAAACTAAATCCTTTGAATAATAATAGTATGATTTTATTTGATGTTACGATACATAGGTGACACGTTTGCTATGCGGAGGATTCACATTTGCACTACGGTTTCAATCACACAATATGTGACGTACCTGGTCTGGTACAGTTCCTAACAACCATACAGGAGATGGCACATGGCAAACAATCACCATCCATATTTCCAATTTTGGCAACGACAAATCCTGAACGCTAGAAATCCGCCATGTGTAACCTGTATCCACCATGAGTACTGCTACTCCGAAATGAATCACGTACTTAATTACCTAACCTCGAACCCAAGTGACAACATGGCCTACAAATGTTTCTTCTTCGGACCCACAGAGATCAAAGCACTGGAAAACCAGCTGCCACGTCACCTAAAAAACAGTTCAACGTTTGATCTACTAGCTGCATGTACATGGAAATGTCGTACACTTGCACTTAAGCTAGACCCTGAAGAGATTGCTACACTTTCTTGTGCAGTCAGCGTAAGAGGGAAACATTATGATAACTTGAATATACCATCTGGGTATTATGGGAATGCATTTGCATTCCCAGCCGTGTGTCCAAAAGCTAAGCTTTTGAGTGAAATTCATTAGGGTTTTGCTGTTGAGTTTGGTGAAAATGGCGAAGGGCAAAATGAATGAAGAATATATAAGGTCGGTGGCGGATCAGATGGTGATTACTGAGAGAAGAATCAAGTACCCGACTAAAGTACACCCAATATATGGTGTCTGATATAAGGCATGTGGGTTTTAGTGAGGTTGATTTGATGGGGAGGGGGGCCACCAATATATGGTGGGGCTGCAGGTCCTGTGGGATTGATTAGCGTCTTTGTAAAGTACCAAAATTATAAAAATGGAGGAGAGACTGGAGTTGTTGTACCAATATGCTTGCCTGATCAGTTGGCTATGGAGAGCTTTGAAGAAGAGCTCACGAGAATGAATATTCAAGGATTTATTTCCAGCAAGATTTAGGGCTTTGGGAATTTTTTTTTAATATTGGTTATAAAATAATCTGTTGGATTTAAAAATAGCTAGATGTTTAATTCTTGATAGATCCCCATTAACTACGCCTCAAATGGAACGAGAACAAGGCTCGTAGGTCTTGAGAAATAAAACCTATGACCTAATATATGGAGTAGCGGTGTCTTGATCAAGTGATGTAATACTTATTGACAAAGTGAAGTTTGATTCTATTAGTTTGTTTTTATATTACGATATGAAACATGATATTAAAAATTTATTAAAAACTTATAGTAGAACTACCATTTGTTTAGTTTTTTATTTTTATTTTTATTTTTATTTTTTATTTTAGCATATGTTGTATGGGCGATATGGTACAAGCAATACAAAGTAGATTTTTCCCTAATAATAAGCTCAAATCTAATGGAATCTAATCTTATACCATCCTTATTAACATATGGATTTCATGATTAATTATTTCTAACAAAAGTGATTTGTTTACTTTGTGGATGATTTATTCTTGCATTATGTTGATTCTCAGCCGATGTAAAATATTTTCCTCATCACTTTTCCACACGTGCATGCCAAATATCCCAACACTCTAAATCCCAAAGATTCCCATGATGCAACCGTTTTTTTGCTTGATTTATGTCATATGGGTAGATTGTGTGAGCATAGAGAATTATCTCATTCTTATATTTTAAATTTATTCTTTTATCTCAACCGATGTAAAATATTTTTCTCAACATCACCCATACTTGAAAGGAATATCTCTGAAGTCTTTCAAATTACTTTGCTCACCACTCTTACTCACGATTTAGTACATGAGCCCAGTCTCAACTATATAACGGTGGCGACGTTCCAAAATTCATTATGTTCAGGGGTGTGTGGTGGAGTAGTGAGGTGAGATATTCCATTATTGATAAGAAAGGATTTTAAAGAGATGTATTTTCCTTCATTATCTGTGCAGAGTCTAAGAATATGGTGTTGAAAATATTTTTCCACTAAGGCCTTAAATCGACTAAGAATATCATGAACATCAGATTGTGCATAAGGTGATAAAGCCAATGTATCGAGTGAAATGGTCCACAAAAATTATATAATATTTGTAACCATCGTATGAAGCAACCGGAGAGCTCCACACATCTGAATATATTTTTCATGGAGTTGGTTGGCTGGAGTTGTTAACAAAAGTTGGTTGGATGGAGTGTGTTAGTTTTCTGCATGCTTGATTCATTACAATTCTCTCCCCTCCAGCTCCACTGCATCTGAAAACTATCGTCATCTGACAGCTATCCCGGCTATGTCTCTGCTGCACAACTCTAGCTTGTCTCGGGTAACTACTTTCGTTAGCATGTCCGCTGGATTCTCATCTGTATGGATCTTCACTAGTCTCAGCAGTTTTTGATCCATTACCTCGCGTATCCAGTGATAGCGAATATCAATGTGTTTCATCCGGGAATGATACATTGAGTTCTTGCTCAAGTCCAGAGCACTCTGACTGTCACAATGTATCTTGTATTCTGTCTGCTTGATCCCTAACTCTTGGAGAAACCGCTTTAGCCACAACATTTAGCCATACTGATCATGCTTCTGACTTTCTCCATAATGGTGCGGTTCATCCTTTCAGCGACACCATTGTGTTGTGGGGTGCGTGGAACAGTCCTCTCGTGTCGAATGTCGTGGCTTCCGCAGTAGACATCGAACTTCCCTGAAGTGTATTCGCCTCCATTGTCTGTACGAAGGCACTTCAGTTTCTTCCATGTTTCAAGCTCGACCATGGCATAAAACAGTTTGAAATAGTCCAGGACCTGATCCTTTGATTTCAGAAAATATACCCACACTTTCCGAGAAGCATCGTCAATAAAAGTCAGAAAATATTTATTACCGCCTAGTGAGTTTACCTCCAAGGGACCACATACATCAGAGTACACCAGACTGAGTAACTCTGATTTCTTTGTAGAAGAGAAATTGAAAGAGACTCGATGTTGCTTACCAGAGACAGTGATTGCAAGGATCCAGAGCAGCATTTTTGGAGATATTGATTAGATCCTTCTTTGTCAAGGTAGACAATCCCCTTTCACTCATGTGACCGAGTCTCTTGTGCCACAGATTCTGAGAAGCCTCCGTTCAGCTACATTGAGGCTTTCTGCACATATCTTCACATGAGTCTTGTATAAGGTTCCACATATATGTCCTCGGGCAATTACCATGGCACCTTTTTATCATCCTCAAAGTGCCGTTGCTGAAGTGGCTAGCATAACCCTGTTTTTCAAGGGCTACCTCCGAGAGTAAGTTGAGCCGAAGTTCTGGAACATGTCTGACCTCCTTCAGGGTTATTGTATACCCTGCATTTGTCCGCAACTGTATTTCAACAATTCCTTCTATCTGAGAAGAACTGGTATTCCCCATCTTCACTGCTCCAAAGTCTTCTGCTTTGTATGTTGTGAAGAAATCTCTGTGAGGAGTGACGTGGTAGGATGCTGCAGTATCTACCACCCACTCGACATCCTGAGTTGCGGTGTGAAGGCATGCTTCTTCCTGGCCGGAGCATATAGCTACATCTACCGTGGTAACTACTAGTGTCTCCGCGTCATTCTTCTTCGGCTGGTTATTGCCTTGTCACTGCTCCCGTTGCAGTTTCCGGTAATTTTTCTTCAAGTGGCCTTCTATGCCACAGTGGAAGCACTTGTATGTCTTTTTCTCGTCCTTGTATCTGCCCCTGCTTTTGCTTCTGCCTCTCCTCCCACCTTGATGTTTCTCATGTTGTCTTCCTCGTTGCTCCGAGACAAGGACTTTTGTTTGATCTGAGCCCACGTCTTTTCTTCTGGCTTCTTCATTTGACAGGGCATCATTTACCATAGGCATGATAAGTTTGCCTCCTGGAGCTGAGTTGCTAAGAGTAACCACCAGAGTCTCCCAGCTATCAGGAAGAGAACTGAGTAGCAAAAGGGCTTGAACTTCGCCTGCCAGTTGCATGTCTACTGCAGACAATTGGTTTACCAGGCTTTGAAACTCGCTGGTGTGTTCTGCAACGAAAGTTCCACTCCACAGCTTCAGGTTCACCAAACGCCTCATGATTAAGGCCTTATTCCGAGCTGTTTTGGCCTGGAACATGTCTTCCAATTTCCTCCATATTTCATAAGCATCTGTGTCCTGTGCTACATGGTGGAAGACATTATGGCCGATCAACTGCCTAATCTGACCCAAATTTCTGTTGTTGAGTTTATTCCAGTCATACTCCTTAACATACTCTGGTTTCACTCCCTTCAACTCGATGACATCAAACAGATCTTTACAATGCAAAAAATCTATCATCCTAGGTCTCCAGAGGGAGTAATTAGTGGCAGCCAGTTTAATCATTGCACCAGAATGAGAATCCTCCATCTCCATTTAAGTTTTAAAGTTTAAAATGAGAATACACTAAAATCGGGTCTGAATTTCACAAATCTGAGGTCACCGTTGTGTCCGGAAAGGTCGAAAATGGTGGAATAGACACTTCGTTGGTCTAAATCCGACACAGTGGCTGATTTGTAAATTCCTAAAAGTTCTGGGGCAAAACTGTAAATTTCAAAACTTCAGGGGGCTAAATGAAATTTACCAGGTTGCTGATGTGGCAGTGCTGACGTGGCAGTTGGGGACCAGTTTTACTGACGTGGCGGCTGACGTGGCGGTTGACGTGTCTGCTGACGTGGCGCTGACTGGGCGCTGACGTGGCGGCCACGTGTGCCGTCTTCAACCTCTGGAGCGCGTGAAGCGCGTGCTGCGCGTGAGGGCGCGTGGGTAGTGCTCTGTGAAGCACGTGCGGCGGTCTGGGACGTCGGTTCGGTCGCCGAAAAATACCACCGAGCTCGTCTCGACGTGAACTAGCTGATGGTGCCCTCAAATTGGATTTTTGACAACTTTCGTCGGAATCGGTTTTCCGATCGGAAGCTTTGTTATCCGGTTTTACGATCCCAAAGAACAACCGAAGCTCATGATACCACTTGCTGTGATTCATCGATCACTTTAGAGAAGATTTGAGGAAAAACCGAATTGTATTTATTACTTTCAAGAATAAATACTAGTTTACAACTAGAAACTCAAAAAACCTCACAAACTCTCTCTATATTCTCACACACTTTGGGATTATATTAAGCTTTCTGGGAGGCCTAAATTTATAGCCAAAGTTTGCTACTATTCAATCCACCAGTCATGGAGTTGTTTTCATGAAGTTGGTTGGCTGGAGTTGTTAACAAAAGTTGGTTGGCTGGAGTTGTTAGTTTTCTGCATGCTGGATTCATTACAGCAACCGTTCTTTTGCTTGATTTATGTCATATGGGTAGATTGTGTGAGCATACTCATATACGAAGAGGATTATCCAATTCTTATATTTTAAATTTATTCTTTTATCTCAACCGATGTAAAATATTTTTCTCAACATCACCAAAGGAATATCTCTGAAGTCTCACAAATTACTTTGCTCACCACTGTTACTCATGATTTAGTAACATGAGCCCAGTCTCAACTATATGACGGTGGCGACGTTACGAAAATTCATTATGTTCAGGGGTGTGTGGTGGAGTAGTGAGGTGAGATATGCCATTATTGATAAGAAAGGATTTTAAAGAGATGTATTTTCCTTCATTATCTGTGCAGAGTCTAGAATATATGGTGTTGAAAATATTTTTCCACTAAGGCCTTAATCGACTAAGAATATCATGAACATCAGATTGTGCATAAGGTGATAAAGCCAAATGTATCGAGTGAAATGGTCCACAAAAATTATATAATATTTGTAACAATCGTATGAAGCAACCGGAGAGGTCCACACATCTGAATATATTAAATCAAGAAAGTGAGTGCTGGCGAGAGATGAAATAGAAAATGGTAATTTTATGGGTTTTATAGCAATGACAAGAATTATAATTAAAACGGGGAACATCCAAAGATGACACAGGTAAATTTTGATGAGAAATTAAATGTTGTAAGATTTTAAAGGATGGATGAACTAGATGATGATGTCATTGATCACCAGAAACTTTGATCGAAGAGAAGGCAATAAGAGGCTTTGTAGAGATGATGTGTGCGACCACTCATAAACGCCATTTTTAGTTGCTCCTTGCATTACAGTGGCCCTCGTGCGACGATCCTTCACATAAAAAGAAGATGGTAAGAATTCAACAGACACCTCATTATTAGAGAAGATTTGAGAAACAGAAATAAGGTTCTTTTTCATTGAGGGCGCAAAATAAAAATTTTTTTTAAAAAAAAAATAGTGAAGATGATGAAGAAGCTAGTGTGGTTTAAACCAGTGTGAGTGACGGGCAAGTCAATGCCGTCACCGATATGGATGTTCTCAGGTATGGGATTCTCAGAGTGAAGAGATAGGTTTTGAAGGTCTGATGTGACATGATGAGAGGTGTCATAGTCCAGAAGCCATTCAATTTCAGAGGATGCAGGTGCCAAGGGATTGCATGAGGGTTTGTTATAGGTGTGGGGTTGAGGGTTATAGGTCCAAGGTATGTGTTTGAAGGTGGGGTATCTCTTTGCAGAATGACCTTATTGGTGACACAGTTGACACTTGCCAAGGTATGGAAGAGGGTGCGAACTTGAAGGATGGTGTGTGTTTAATTTAAGGGTGTGGTTGGAAAGACAGAATGGCTTGTTTTGTTATTTGATGAATAGTATGGACGTTTTGGTGTTTGTTTTGGATGAGAATTATGGAAATATTTATATGTAGGGTAGGCGGAAGCAGACATGATTGGAAGGTTGGAATTTTTGTATGCTTCGTATTTGAAATGCGCTTCAAAGTTGATCAGTTTCTCATGCAGTTCTCCGAATGTAATAGGACTTTCACGGACATGCATAGCCGAAAAAGAGGTCTTTGTACTCTTCATCAAGTCCACCTAAGATTTTTAGCGAGAATTTTGGCATGTTGCATATAGTCAGTGATGGATTGTGTGCCTTCTGTAAGAAGATGAAGATCCTCTTTCAATTGAGTAAAGCGGCCTCGTGATGGTTTGGCATAAGTGTTTGGCCAGAATATTCCATTTTCACGTGATGTGTGAGTAGATGCAATAAAGGGAATGAGATTGGGTGAAATGGAGTCGGTAATAGTACTGAGAATCAATTGGTATTGGAACCCAAAGTAATTATTCTGGATTTACTGTATTTCCCATGAGATCGTAACCTATGAGAATAACATGAAAATGAAAACGCCATGACATATAGTTAAAGGAGGTGAGTTTAATGGAGATTTGGAAGATAGTATTGATGGAGATGAGAGAAGAATTATTATGAGATGAGTTGATGAATTATTTTTGTTGAATAGAGAGGATCAAACTCGTGAGAGCTTGATGAAGGCTCTCTGATACCATATAATAATGCCTTGATTCATTTCATTAAGGAATAACAGCTATTTAGACAACAGGTTTGACAATGAAGAATGAAAGTCGATTCTACATATTAAAAGGAAAAACTTATACCTAAAATACATAAACAATATTATAGACACAATATTCACATCCCAAATATAGGTGAAATACAACTCATCAATAGTTGACTATCTTGATTCCTTGATATTGTGAAGTGAGAGAAAAATTAAACGAGAGATTAATAATAGACTTTTTTTTTCTTTTTTTTTTTTGAGATGTGATCCTCTCCATAGTAAATCAACACATAATCTATATCTATTTTTCACATGCAGACACATAGAAAATCAACATATAATGTAAAATGAAAGAAAAACGAAGTAAGAGATTAAAAATATTTTTTTAAAAAAAATAGACGTATGGTCCTCCATATAGTACATAATTTATATCTAATTTCACATGTAGACTCATAGCAAATCAACACTTGATGTGAAGTGAAAAAACGAAATAAGATTTAAAAATACAAATTATTTTACAAATTTGACATGTGGTCCTCCACATAACAAATCAACACATAATGTGAAGTGAAGAAAATGAAATAAGAGATTATAAATAATTTTTTTTTAATAAATTTGACGTGTGATCCTCTGCATAGCAAATCAACATATAATCTATATCCATTTTTGACATGTAGACACATAGCAAATCAACATATAATGTGAAGTGAAAGAAAAATGAAATAATAGATTTTTTTTTTTTTATAAATTTGACGTGTGGTCCTCTGTATAGCAAATCAATACATAATCTATATCATTTTTATAAATGTAGACACAAAGTAAATAAACACGTAATATGGAGTGAAAGAAAAATGAAATGAAATATTAAAAATATGATTGATTTAGAATCAATCCCAGGAGAACGAACTGCGACGGAAGATTTTCTTATGAAATGGAAGATATAAAGAACCTGTATGATTTTTATGATTTTTGGAGACATGAGCGAACTTGAACATACACCAAAAATTCATTGGACTACTTAATGTTGATGGATTTTTTCGATTTTCTTTTTGGATTTCTTGAGGATGCCAAAAGAAATAGGTTTATTTCAAAATCGGTAAAATATATCTTCCTAACTGCAAGAAAAGCTGATGATTTAATTGACCAACTTTTAGTTTATGAACCAAAAATCGACCCATTCTTTCCAAGTTGAACTGGTCTGGCAACGATCGTGGCAAAAGGTGTAGAGTGGACTTGAATCTTAATCTGTAATTTTTTTCTTTTCTTTTAAATAATCGTAGATTCAATTATCAATTCCACACTAACCAGGTAATGTATTTTAAACTCTACTTCCTCTTTTTCAGATATTGGGGACAATGTCTCAAATTGGTTGGGGGGATAGTTGACTAGATAGTTTTTATTTTTATGTCTCGTTGCTGTATTTTTCGTTCAAAAAAGTTTTCTTTTATGTTGTTTTTACTTCGTTGTTAATTTGTGTGTAAAAAAAAGTATTTTGTGTTGATTTTCTCAATAAACTTTTGACTAACCAAGTGGAATTATTGTTCAGATGTGGTTGTGTAAGGAGTTTTCACTCCTGATATACATCTCAAAGTAATTTGTAACAAGTAATTTTTGTTCTTTTCTTTTTGAATCATTTAAATTTGTGAATTCTCTATAATTTTGATTAAATTTGATCTTTATATGCTTATTTGAAACGTATGATCAACAACACGGTAACATATGATTAGAGGTTGTAATTGAAAATTTTATAATATTCAGTTCTCTAATTTGTTGGAATTCGCACCTAAAGGTAGACTTGGCCGGCGGTTCGGTTCCGGTTCAAACCTTTTCTTGTTTTTTTAACAAAAAATAATTTAAAATAATTTAGATTAATTATATAAAAAAATCCTACGGTTCCAACAGGAACCCTGCATTTCCAACCGAAACTGTACGGTTCCGGTTGGAACCGTTGAAATCGCTGGAACCGTTCGATTCTAGCAGTTCCAACCGGTTCGGTTGGGGGTCGAACCCTAACCGAACCGATCCTTTACGGTTCCGATTTCGAACTGGAACCGTGGCCGGGTCTACCTGAAGGCAGTGAAATTTATATTTTTATTAAGAAAATAATCATGCTTTTACTTAGTAACCGAACATCTTGCCTCAGCAAACAGTGATTGCTCGGGTAAAACAGTAGAGCTTTTGTTTGTAAAAAAAAAAAAATTATGTGTGAATAAGTTCGATTTCGTAGCCTCTCTAACTCGAGCAATTAAGTCCGTATGGGTGTTTTAAAACTTAGTGCCCTAAGGCCAACTGGTTTGGGAGTCACAGTCTCAAAGCTTATTACAAGAATTGAAGATGTATTATTATTATTATTATTATTATTTAAAAAAATATTTTTATATTTATAAATAAACTTTTATTTGCAAAAAGTGTGAACTCTATGTAATTTTAGAACATAAATATTACTCTATTTTCAACAAGATCTGTGAATATTGTAGGCACAATGAATTGATTGATACATTGCTTTATCTGTGGAATAATGGTAAAAAGTACATGAGAATTTACTTGTTTGATCATTTAGAAAGAAATAAAATAATTATTAATTTGGATAAGAATTTATCTTTTTAAAGTTTTTCTTTTAAATTACTAGGGAATGGTAATAAGCTGTTGGAGGTGTGATTAACACTAAAAAGTACACATTTACGAAAAGAAAAATCAATCATTTTATACTTATAGTTTCATTTTTCCCCTTAATTTAACATAATAATTAAATTTATATTTTTTTATATTTTTTTGTGATTTTATTTCTTTTGTAGATAAAATAATACTTTGGATGGATAATTAGAAAATTGGATATGGCATTTGGATTTTGGAGGCTAATTTCTTTTTTGTTGGGAAAAATGTTAAGCTTTTAATATGAAAATTTAGATTAATCTCACTTATATTATAATATATAAATTATAATCTAATGATTAATATTTAATTTAATTCTGGATTAATTATTGACAAACTATGTTACCGCTTATATGGCTGGTTTATTTTATTTGGCATAATTGAGTACCTAACTTGACTTGTTATAGACAAAAGTTATCTCTGTCTTTATGGCTGGTTTTATTTGTTTTGGCATAATTAATTCCTGAAATAAATTAATGGGGTAATAATGGAAATTTATATATTATAAAAAAGTAAGATTTCTAAATTTGAAATATTAAAAGTGGATCCTCTAGCCCCAATATTTTATTTTATTATTTCAGTTTAATTTAATAATTTTCAATCACTCAAACAATTCACTCTTTTTCTTTTCATTCAAATTATTATCCTATCCTATTAAATCTTTTCTCTGTAGACCGACTCCGGACTTACCAGGTTATTTTATTACTTCGACACTCTTATACTTAGGAGTAAAGAACCACTTTTTAAGTGTGTCATGCCCCAAAACACTAGTTTAGGCGTATGGGGGACGACGATACGTAAGGCCCTGATGTGTCAGGTATTCTACAGATTCTCAGAAATATGGTTTTATGAAAGAACAGTTTATAAAAGATTTTCAGCAAAATAGTTTTATGAAAAAGTTTTAGAAAGAGTTCAGCAAAAGATCTCAAAGTTTTACTGTCACGACCCCCTCCCTAGGGCGGGCCCAACCCTAGAAAGAGGTCCGCGATCAACTTCAGCTCGAGCACTCTATATGCCAAATCAACCAATTTAAAACACACAAATAATACATCACAAATTTCAAACTCATAAAGTATACACAACCTTTATGGTTTACAACACAAGACTTTTTAAAAAAAATGCAAATGACGACTCGAATGTCTGGACCAACCCGAAAATAAAACTGTGGCACGTGGATCCTAATCTGGTACTGCTCCTGCTATTCTCGCGAACTACCTGAAATGTTTGGGGGAAAGAGGGGAATGAGCTTAAAAAGCTCAGCAAGTAAGCACTCATTCTCTCAACATGACCTCACCAACAAAATAGGAATATATAATATATATGTATATAATAAAATATATGAAATATCAGTTAAGATATATAACACAGCTATCTCAGGCAGAACATACTCACAACAACACATCTCATCTCATTACATCCATCAACTCATCTCAAAATCACATAGTACTCAATATTTCAATTCATAGTATGAATATACAATTTATATCTCAAATTAGTATTCACCATTATGTTCTCATGCTACTGATTACATAATCAATTTTCCAACGAACATATATAAATATATATATGTATATATATATATATTTATATTATGATACAATATATGAAAATAGCATATATTATAATGTCATCACAACAATCATCCCACAACAATACAAACATCCATAAAACATGGTTGCTAATCCGGGTCTAGTATAACAGAGGATTGAAACCAATGGGAGAGTACCTCAATGACAACTCCCAAGGTTTCCAACCATATCAACTCGTAAAATGTGAGTAAAATATACTCAATGAGGAAGCCCCCGTACTCCCCATATCAAAACCAGTAGGAGAGTCCTCAATGACAACTCCAAGGTTTTCTATCATCTCATCTCATCTGATGTATCATCACATCTCATCTCATCTCAAATCCGACCACTATTATACCAAACCCGGCAGCATATCACAACAACACACATCATCCACACAATCACATCTCACATCCAATCCACAAATCTCATCTCAATAATTATGAGCTCATATTATCATACTTTCAATATCTCAATGTTATATCTCCACAATATATAATATATATATAGAGATATATATATATATATATATATATATATATATATATATATATATATATATATATATTATATAAATATAGATATATATATAATATACCATTATATTTATATATACCGACTCTCACAACAACCATCAACATCAAACAATATGTTAAGAATCACCACAGAGTGTACTTACCTCTATCCATGCAAAAGCTCTGAATAAATCTATATCCTCACCAAGAATCTGAAAAATATAAAATTACGATCAGGTCCCTCAATTTATCCAAAATTATGATTTTACCCCTAAACTTCCTAAATTTCCGTTTTTGCCCCTAAACTTTTCCGATACGCCCAAATAGTCCTAAAATTCTTAAATATTACTATTTAATCCCTAATTAGCAGAATTTATAATTTTACCCTCTTAATTATGCAAATTTACAATTATATCCAAAACTTTCCAATTCTATCATTTATACCCTCAAAACAGTAATAATCACATACCGAGCTCCAACGATCTCCAAATCTCTCAAAGAAAGATCCAATGGTCAGCGAACCTCTCAAGGATCACAGCGACGGCTTCGGAACTTGTTGATACGCTTAATGAGGAAAGCGGGCCCCACAACGAAGATCGGACCCCACGACCAAAATGCGGGCCCCACATCCAGATACCTTCAACGGTCGTATTATATACCAAAACGCTCGTATAATCGAGAGCAACAATCTGATATGTTCGGATCGCCGATCCAACGGTCGGATCTCAAATTCTAGTAATATTCCCGAATTACTGGTAATTACAAAACGGAAAACAACCCAAATGATGTCGGATCGGGAAGTGACCACTGCCGTTGGAAAGATATCGGCCTGAAAAGTGTTCACTCGCCGGAGGTGGCCGTCAGAAGTGCCCGGAGGTGGCCGGAAAATGTAGAAATGATGGCGACGACTCGTCATCTTCCGACAGCGCGTGAATGAGCGTCCAGCGTCCGATCGGCTCGATCTCGGCGGCGATGGAAAGCTTATGGCGGCAGCTTTCAGACGGTCCGGCGCGTGGCAGCTGATGGCCGGTTGTGAAGCGGCAGCGACGGTTTGAAGAATTGGCAGTGAGAGAAGAAAGAAGAAGAAAAAAAAATAGAAGAGAAGAAAGAAGTTTTTCTTTTTTTTTATTCCCACACGTCTGCCACTCTCTCTTATAAAATCTTTCCAAAAGCAAATTTTTTTTTTTTTTGTTAAAGTATTACAATCTACCCACCTTACAAAAATTTCGTCCCCGAAATTTCTCAATCCTCAAATTGTTCTGGATATTTCTCCTTCAAATCATGTTCCACTTCCCAAGTCGTATCCTGAATGTGATGATTATTCCACAAAACTTTTACAAGAGAAATACATCTGGATCTCAACTCTCGAATCTTTTGATCTATGATCTCCACGGGCTGATCTTCATATGTCAAGCTCTTGCTCAGGCCCAACGGTTAACTTTCTAAAATGTGACAATAGTTTGGTACTAACTTCGCTAAAACGAATATGCGAATCACTTAATGGATCCTTTCTAATAACGGTGATAATACCAGACGATATGCCACTTTTCACACTTTCTCCGAGATCCCAATAGAACCAATTCAGCTCGGCAAAAACTTTCTTTTCCAGTCAAATCTCAGTCATTCCTTTTAATAAGAAAACTTTCAAAATACTATATCTCCAACTTGGAACTCAAGGTCATACCCCCCACTATTTACAAAACTTTCCTATTGATTCTACTCAACCAACAGTCTCGCTCGGATTAACCTGATCCTATCAGATGTCATATCTACCTAGTTTAAGCCAAGAATCTGTCCATCTCCAACCTCGCCCCAACCAACAAAAGTCTTAAATCGCCTCTCTCGTAAAGCCTTAAATGGAGTCATGTCGATTCTAGTCAAAAAGCTATACTTATAAGCAAACTCGATCAAATGCAAATGTTCACCCCCAACTCCCATTAATCAAAACACACACCTCAGACCTGCTTAAGAAGCCCTTCATGTGAGCCCCATTACTTCACCTAGCCACCTTCAAGCAATTATCACACACGTAGCAACCCACTAGCCATTCACGCCCTCACACTGCAGCCACCTAACACGCCCACTGCACCCCCACTTCACGCAATTATTACTACTGAAATAAGCCCTCATTATTCAAGCCAAACTGTACTGTTTTAAACCCCCTTTATTTACCAAAAATTCTGTCCAGTTATCTTCCAATGTATTACCAAACATCTACCTTAGAAACTGCCAGTAACCACCGAGAGAAACAGCCCAGAAATCGCCTCAAACCACCGCAAACCAGTAAACCAATACTGCGACCATAAATACTAGCGAAACGCAGTGAAAACAGAGTAAACATCAAACTCGAGAAAATAACGGAAATAATGAACCCTGAATACCATCGAAAAGAAAAGGTAAATCCAATAACTCTATCGAATATAATCGGTAAGGGTACATTATGTAATTGTACAATCTGCTTCACATTTAAATATCACTAGTCTCTCTGGTCCCCACGTAACTCGAATCCCTAGAAAAAGAGCAGATCTATACAATCGATTCCCTACTACACACATTGCATCATAACCATACCACGTCCTCGATGGACGTACCACAAAATCCATCACGATATTTTCCCATGGCCACTCAGGTCTAGTTGAAGACTGCAGTAATCCAACTGGTTGTTAATGCTCTTCTGTATCCTACTGACAACTAAATACCAAGATACAAACTCTGAAATCCCTCTCTTCATTCCCAACCACCAATAAGTCTTCTTTAGATTTTATACCTCTTAGTGCTCTCAAATTTCATATAATAATGATTATCGTGTGTCTCGTCCAAGATCTCCCACTTGAGCTTTCTATTATATGGTATCACGACTTTATCATTAATAATTATACATTCTCTGAACTCAATCTGAAAGTAGTAGTCCCCATTCCTCACAATCTCGGCTCCCTAATTTTCCATATTGGTCAAAACCGCCTTGTGCTATAGTAATTCTATCTAACGTGTGGGTCGAACCTTCATATAGTCAGAATACTCCCACTATTGAACAATCCAAAAGTCAAACATACCAATGTCATCTCCTCGAACATTCTCGCTCAAAATTATCTCACATTCTTCCTACTCGGTGTATCCGTAACTTCATTGACCTTTCAAGGATGATAATTAATAGTACAATCATAGTCACTTAGAAACTCCATCCAACGTCTTTATCTCCAAAATTTCAGATATTTCTGATATATACATATTTCAAACTCTAACGATCATTATACATTTCACACTCACCATCATATGAATAATGCCTCCAATTATTACCATAGTTCTAACCTGTGCTATAACTTACGAACCAACTATCTTGTCTCCAAAGGAAAAGGCTCCACCTAAGGGTCCCACTCAGACAACAACTGTAAAATGCTTTTAGCAGTTTACGCAAAATCCATCAACTTAAGATTCCCACTACTGAAAAGAGGATTTGCATGTCCCTCATACATCTGCTTTACATCTAATCATCACGACAAGTATTATCCCTTCCAATTATGCATGGATACTGTGAAAACGTCTTTTCACGAAGAAATTATGCTATCACCCCCTATAAAGAAATGCATAAGTTCTTATGGAATTACTCAAATTTCTTTCATGGCATCCTCCTCTACCAATCCTAATCTCTGTTCAAAATCTGCTAGAGCTAAGGTGATATACCAAAAGCTTTGTAAATGGCCAGTCACTGATCGTGCAATTATAGACTCTAATTATGTTCGAGACCTTAGGAGAGACATCTACAATTGTCTCAATGAAGCTCCGTCCGCTCTTTTACCTAAAGAGGTTGCAATGGATATCGTGGCAAGAGTTCCTACAACTTCTTGAGATGGTGTTTCATTCTTAGAACCATTTGGAATGGTAAAACAAATGGTTTAAATAATCCATACAAAAATAATTATGCGATTGTTCATTGTGGATATCACAGATTCCATTCCACATTTTTCATCAACAGTCAGGATTTCTTCAATCATTGCCAATGGAGTATCGGCACATTGTTTGAACTTGGTTTCCTAAATGGATTTATTCTTGGACCAAGTCCAATCCATCCCAACTATCCTGGTATCTCAGAAGCCAGCCTAAGTGAGCTTCCTCCCTTCATCAGTAATATTTTACATCGATGGTATAAACGACACAAAAGTATTACTGTCTGGATCGAAACCATTACTCCAGAATGGTCAGATGACTATTCAATCGTTTACCACCCAATTCATCTTATAAGAATCATACCATCACATCAACTCACTAATTGGAGACTCAGTAATTGGCCATCTAGACCGAAGCTTAGAGCTTACTATGGATACGATGATATTTTCCCAGAAGATATTACTTTTCGTCAATCCTGTGATCTTAGAGCTCTCTCCGCAGACTCAGTCCGTCGAAGCCTAGAAAGTAATACCAACCAATGAAAGACTGGCAAATCTTCACTACTATCGAAGATCATATAGAAGTATCGTTCAAGGCTATAACAAAATCAAGTTTCCTGACAGTCTCGAAATCCAAGTCATCGACGGTCTCATTCCTATGTCTCTACGTGCGAAACGTCAATGGGAAGATTATCAATTCGAAGATGATCATGTCCTTGCAACACAACCAAGTTGTTATATTCCATAATGTAATCATAAATCTTATATTTTGTTGCTTTGCTAGGTATTATAGCATTTGTTTGCTTAACAAAAGTGTCAATAAACTTTTTTTTCCTTCTTTCTCAAACACCAAAATTCTAATGTCTTCGACTTACTCACTCACGACGATGTTATAACTACGACAGCAAATTCACATTAGGTACCACTGTAGAAATCACGTCAGATACAACTAACGGAAATAGCGAAAAGGGCAATTGTCGAAACTACTGACGGTATAAGTCTAAACTCCTTGTTATCCTCAACAATCGGATGAACACCAAATAAGCTATAACAAATTCAAAATCTATCGGCTGAGTGTGGGGTCTCTCTACACTATTACACGTCATTCTCGGGTATCGTCAAACTATCCCTCTCCCACGTTGAGTACAGTACCACGGCCAGGTCCAGACATTTTTCTACGACATAAAACTACCCTTTTAATACCCTCATCTAATGCAAAGTGTCTACAGAACCTAAAACCCTAAGCTCTGATACCAAATCTGTCACGACCCCCTCCTAGGGCGGGCCCAACCCTAGAAAGAGGTCCGCGATCAACTTCAGCTCGAGCACTCTATATGCCAAATCAACCAATTTAAAAACACAAATAATACATCACAATTTCAAACTCATAAAGTATACACAACCTTTATGGTTTACAACACACAGACTTTTAAAAAAAATGCAAATGACGACTCGAATGTCTGGACCAACCCGAAAATAAAACTGTGGCACGTGGATCCTAATCTGGTACTGCTCCTGCTATTCTCGCGAACTACCTGAAATGTTTGGGGGAAGAGGGGAATGAGCTTAAAAAGCTCAGCAAGTAAGCACTCATTCTCTCAACATGACCTCACCAACAAAATAGGAATATATATATATATGTATATATATAAATATATGAAATATCAGTTAAGATATATAACAGCTATCTCAGGCAGAACATACTCACAACAACCACATCTCATCTCATTACATCCATCAACTCATCTCAAAATCACATAGTACTCAATATTTCAATTCATAGTATGAATATACAATTTATATCTCAAATTAGTATTCACCATTATGTTCTCATGCTACTGATTACATAATCAATTTTCCAACGAACATATATAATATATATAATATATATATATATATATATATATATTTATATTATGATACATATATGAAAATAGCATATATTATAATGTCATCACAAACAATCATCCCACAACAATACAAACATCCATAAAACATGGTTGCTAATCCGGGTCTAGTATAACAGAGGATTGAAACCAATGGGAGGTACCTCAATGACAACTCCCAAGGTTTCCAACCATATCAACTCGTAAAATGTGAGTAAAATATACTCAATGAGGAAGCCCCCGTACTCCCCCATATCAAAACCAGTAGGAGAGTCCTCAATGACAACTCTCAAGGTTTTCTATCATCTCATCTCATCTGATGTATCATCACATCTCATCTCATCTCAAATCCGACCACTATTATACCAAACCCGCAGCATATCACAACAACACACATCATCCACACAATCACATCTCACATCCAATCCACAAATCTCATCTCAATAATTATGATCTCATATTATCATACTTTCAATATCTCAATGTTATATCTCCACAATTATAATATATAGATATATATATAGTATATATATATATATATATATATATATTAATATAAAATATAATATATAATATACCATTATATTTATATATACCGACTCTCACAACAACCATCAAACATCAAACAATATGTTAAGAAATCACCACAGAGTGTACTTACCTCTATCCATGCAAAAGCTCTGAATAAATCTATATCCTCACCAAGAATCTGAAAAATGTAAAATTACGATCAGGTCCCTCAATTTATCCAAAATTATGATTTTACCCCTAAACTTCCTAAATTTCCGTTTTG